>JAIVFH010000309.1:0-29657 GCA_025765595.1 Obelidium mucronatum
AAACAGGTTCTGCTCGCATTCCCGTAATCGATTCAAGTGATAGAAGCGCGGGGAGGAGAAGTTGCCTGAATGAGTTGGTGTTGAGTTGAAATCAAAAACCAAAAAACAAACATAACCAAAAAAAAAAAAAAAAAAAGACAGAACGAACTTGTTGTTGATTGCCTTCTCTTCTCGGATCCAGAGAACCACTTTTCGGATTGCCGGCAAGTGATCCACGCGAGGACTAAAGTTCTTTTCAAAGCCACGGTGGAAATCGCGGACTTCCTTGATCCTCGCGCGATCCAGTTTGTTGAATTGCGAATCGGTGATTGTAGTGTAGTCAATGATGTTCGACAGTCTGCGGCGCATCCGGCCGTTTGCGGGGTTTGTGTGGTACATGCCGTAGCGGGCGGCTTTCAGCGACAGCAGATTAGTCGTGGGGAATGCGGCGTCGAGCGGCCGCGTGGGCAGTTTCGCCAGCGGCGTCTGGAACAGCGCCGTGAGCGACAGCCTGTGTTGAGTAATCAGAGTCAGCGTCAGAGCCCCCCCCCCCCCCCCCCCCCCCCCCCCCACACACGCCGCACGCCGCCCCGCACCTCTTCGCGCGCGCGGCGGCGTCGCTGTCGCGCTGCAGCTTCGCGGCGGCGGCGGCCGCGCCCGGCGCCAGCGGCGACTCGTGCGCGTACGCCAGCACGAGCAGGTCGTCGACCAGCGTCGCGTAGTGGTGCTCCTCCAGCCGCGCGCGCACCACCGCCGCCGCCGCGTCGATGCCGCTGCGCCCGAGGAAGTCCGGCGCCCCTGCTGCTGCGGAGAAGGCGCGGCGGTGCATCATTCGGAAAAGAAGAAAAATGTCTTTCTTTATTACAGCTGCAACCACCTGAAAAAAATAAACTTCTCTCTGTAGGTAAACCATATAGTAAACAAATATGAATCCACTTTTTGTGTGGGTGAACTCACTGAGCTGTTTAGGGGAATATATGAATTCACCAACAGAATGCATGAACTCACCAACAATAATAACTATATGAATTCATTAGGACGTCACAGTGGAGGACGGCCAAAAATAGTTTAAATCAAGTGTTTCAGAAAAAAATAACCACATGGTTAATTTTATCCCAACACAGCAAATTTCGGAAAGTTAACCACAAGGTGTCATCCAAAAACCAACGCCATGTCGTGGTTTATCCTGTGGTTAATCGCCAGACAGCGTCGGATGCAAATGTCAAGGACCAAGTTGCGGGCAGCGATCATCATTCACAAGCGCCTCGCAATCAGAACACGGAACACCATTACCACCAGGAGTCTTGGCAATTCCAATAACAACAGCTGGCACACACTTTACAACCAAGACAAGACTGACGATGCCTCCTTTGTTGCATCAACATCACTCACACGGCTGGCGTTTGCACAGTTGTTGCAGGCATTCAAATCACACTATATTCACAAGTCGGGACCTGGGAAACGTGGCCGACCGCGAAAAGCGTATGGCAAGTCAACAGTACTAGGTTTATTGCTCTGTTTCTATACAGGCACTTCAGACACAACAAGCCTCTGCCGCAAATTCTGTATGCCTCCCACAACCCTATTGAGAACACTCCGCTCTGCAGAAATTTCTCTGAATAGCGCAATGCGCAATCTATTGGATTGCAAAATTCGGTGGCCTTCATTCAAGGATCAGCAGCGTTGGGCACTGTTGATTGCTGCGAAAGAACCATTAGTTCGAAACAAGTTTGGTTTCATAGACGGCAAGAATTACCGGGTTCAAAGTCCTTCAGATTGTGATAGACAAAATGCCATGTACAATGGCTGGCTACATTCAGTTCTTGTGACGGGGGTCCTTTGTTTTGGGGTGGATGGAACAATCATATGGATGAAACACAACTGCCCAGGGTCTTGGAATGATGGAGAAATGAGTCGGCCATTTCGCGAAAAGCTGTTAGATACCTCCAAGACACTGGTGGAGTATGGTGTGACAGCTGATACTGCATTTCCAACAAGTGACGATATGTTTGGGAAAATTGTTACTCCTCTAAAAGGTACGGTTTACATCTATTTATTTATTCTTTAATTTGTTCTAAAATTCTTAAAGATGGTGACTTGGATTGCACTGCTCCAGGGCTTCGTCATACGGTTCAAGCTGTCAGTAATGCAGTAACTTCAATTCGTCAAGCCGCGGAATGGGGAATGGGAGCGGTCGAAAAGGTGTACAAGAGAATGACTTTGCGTTTGCCCTATAACCAGGATCGTCGTGCCCTCCGTTTGGAAAATATGCATTGGCTCTACAATTTTCGCGTCTGTCGCACTTGGATATCCCAAATTCGAAGTTATTTTCATCGGCGATAGTTGTTTGGTTATTAAGCATAATTAAAACAGTTGTTTTCAACTTGAAAAAATATTAGTAAAAATATCATTTAAAAAAACACGAAAAACGACTGGAGGTGAGCTGTCTCCATCCTATGTTATTCACTGCATTGGTTTCTCCTGCCTTATCATTACCTATCACCTTCATTTCTATCCTCTCTTGTTTGCTTGAGGTTTCTTCCCTCTCCGTTGGTATACGGGGGAGGTCTGAGTGGATTGGTTAGTTTGGTTGTGTGACCCGTACACTCACAAATCAGCCTGAACAACGTATCCATTAAGATCTCCCAGCATTCAGATTGGTGTTGTGATGTTGGTGTTGGTTGTTTTTTCTCGACTTTTCGAGCTGGGCGGGCTGTTGCGACGTTCTCAATTGACATCTATTCCGCACCGGAAGAAAATACAAGTGTCAAAGGCCATCAAAGTCAACTATGAATTATGTGATAAATATTGCTATTCCATTCTTTTTTGTATTTAATTGATGATCATGGCTCTTCCCACCTTGCCATCTTTGAATCCTAAATGGCATTGCCATTACTGGAACCATAGCCGCTCAGTCGTTTCATGGTGAGTTCCAACTCCAACAATCTGAGTTTTTGAGCCTCCTCCCTTTCCTCGCGCTCTCTTTCAATGGCTGCTTGTCTTTCCTTTCTTTCCACTTCTCTTTCTCTACGTTGCTCCTCTCTCTCTTCATCTTCCCTTTTCTCTCTTCTTAAGCGCTCCTGAGCTAATTTGTGTCGTTCCAATTGCCTTGCTTCCATTTCTTCCCTTATTAACGATTCCCTTCTTTCCTCTCCCTTCATAAACATGATTACCAAAGCATTATCATTTTGTCCACTTGACGCTGTGGCGAGTTTTTCAATGGCGTCATCAGCTGTCATCCTTCTTTTTGCTGCAGTGGACATAGTCCGACCTTTGTTCTTTGCTCCAACAATTCAGGAATGGTGTAGCCTGTTCTTCTGGGTACAGTATACTCATCGCCTTGTTTGGTTGCAGGCTTGGTGTTAGTGGCATTCTTGGTTTTTGAGGTTCCCTTTTTTTTGGCTGAAGCGCTTTCCAGTGGCCCCTTCTCCGTATACACCACACCATGATCATCAACAAGAGTAAACTAATTTCGCTTGAGTGGAGATGGATTGGTTCTGAAATCATTCAGTCTGGGAGGAGCCGATCTTGGAGACTGAGAGAACGACGGCTGTGTCGGAGATGATGTTGGTCTGGGAGATGTTGCAGCAGTAGGTGAGAACTCTTGTTGCTGCATTGAGCGGTTCAAGTGCAAAGCTTCATCATCCTCTCCATCCCGATCATTGTCCTGATCATCCCAGTCTCCCATATTCTTGGAGTTGTTATCAAATCCTTGCTCCTCATCTTCCCTTTCTTCATCCTCATCTTCTTCTCCTTCTTCAGTTTCCTCCAAGGACTCTTCACTATCATTCAACTCAATGACAGAGTTGTATGATTCAATCTCGTGCTGTACTCTTTTTGCCTCCCTAACAGAGTGGGGACAGTTTGGATCTCCAGTCGGCTTTCGATACTTCAGCAAATTACGGAATATGTTTTTGCACTGATCGCCATTCCTATTAGTCCTGAATGCTCGACTGTCGAACAATTCAGCAACTCGATCCCATCCATTTGCACCAGCAGGTTTTACATCTTCACCACTCTAATACATGCTGATGTGGTTGAGAATTATTCAATAAACTATGTTATAACCTACCAAGTTTTTCTTGTTCTCCCCAGTTCTTCCCTCCAGTGGTCTTCCTTTTGGTTGGACTTCCTGCGGCCTTCTTTAGTGCCTTCTTCATGGATGCTGCCTTGCGTTCTGCCAGTGTGATCATTTTTCCAAGTCTTTTAACCACGATCAAAATTAACCTCGGTGGTTAATTTGCGAAGACGGTTTTTTCGTCTCAGCAAATTTAACCTCGAAGTTAACTCTGGTTAACTTTTGCTAAACCAGGTGGTTATCTTTTTTTTAAACCATCAATTTAAACCATTTTTGGCTGTCCTCCAGTGAGTTTACCATTGGTTTACTGCCAACTCCATAAGTATTTATACCCTTGAATTTGATGGTTTTTTTGATGCCAGTAAACATTGTGGTAAACCATGAGAAAAGAAATGAATTCACATAACAACAGAAAACATGAACTCACAGACCAAAACATGAATTTGAGTGAATTCACTTCTTTATTTTTTGAATTCACTATTGAATAATAAAGAAACAAGATAGAATGAAGCTTGAGTCAGATGCCTTGGCAGCACTGCAGAGTCTCTCAAGCTGCCGATGCCATCAAAAAACTGCCAACCAAAAAGCGTACTGGTATTCAGAAAAAGGCAAAGAAGAAGGCAAAACAGGAAGAAGTGAAGTCACAAGAAGGACTGGAAGCTGCAGCAGAACCATGGGATCTTCTCCTGATAGCCATGTGCAATGAGATGCGCCCTAGCAGACAATCAAGACAAGCAATGAATATTGGGATTAGTTTGGGTTGTATTGGATTAGCAAATAAAGTGAATGTGAATTCATTTGTGAGTTTATTAAGATCATCGGTGGGTGTGGTGAGTTCACTATTCCTTGCTTGAAGAAAGCTGTGAATTCACAACAAACCTAATAAGCAAACACCAAATCAAAAAAGATGAGGAGAAAATGAAATCATGTCATATCCATAGCATAAATTTTGTGATTTCATTTGTATGTCACAACTACTAATAGTGAATTCACAAATTAGAAATATGAACTCACACAATTTCAAAATAAAGAGCTTCCACTGATTCCTTAGATTGCATTAAATTTTGTTACTATTGGAAACAACTAGTTTTGTGAAGGCAAAAAGAGAATCTGAAGAGTGAGAAAATATCGTCTCCCTCTGTAAAATGACAGTCAAATATTTCCAAAAATGGGACCACAAAATCAAACAACAAATCAAAAAACAATTGCCGAGCTTGGCGGAATATCAGTGCTGGCAAAGAAAGGAAAGGCGACTTCTGTGCATTCTATTCAAGCACTTCAAACAGAGATTGCCGAGTTTTCTGCGCTGAATAGAATAGGATACACACTGTGCCGTAATCAGGCTCCTTTGATTATCGAAGTTCCTGAAGTTCCTGCCCAAAGATTGCTCCATCAATCCCAAAGAGTGTTTCCTTCACTTGAAGTCAATCTACCTCAAACAACGGCAGAAAAAAATATTTGTGTTGTTCCTGGCCTTGCGAATGGTTTTCAAAGGGGCTCCGAGATGTACTCACAAGCCATTCTCGTATTTGGATATCCCATGCAGTGCCACAAGCTTGGCAATTCCACGCATTTGTGACAATAGCCCTTTTGAGTCTTGCCCACATGACGTTGCCTTGCTGTTTGCATCCTATAGTTCTATGCTGCTATTGAATCACCGTTGAACATAAAAGCCCTATCACCTGGTCCTTCCACAGAGTTGTATTTGCAAGGGAAGAGTCTCCTTCAAACCAGCAACAATGGATTGCTTTGTATTCACTTTCACCTTCACCCCGCTTCACAACACTCAGGAATGCAACCGCAAAACTGAAATTGTTGTTCCGAATGTGCCACTTCCAATAAGCGGGGTACCACTTGTGATGGATTTGGAAGTGCCAGCTGTTGTGGTACCTACTGCAAGAATTACTACATGGAAGAGAGTTTCAGCAACTTGCACTTTAATTCAAGAATGTTTAATAGGTGATGAAGAGTCTGATGAAGACAGATTGACTTGTGAAGAGTTAGGGATTGCTGAAGACCGGCAAAAAACTGTTAGTAGAAGTGGGAGACTCATCACAAAGCCACAAAAACATGTAAGATTTGCTTGATGATTTTGAATAAAAATTTTCTTTGTGAAAAAACAGTGAAAAAACGGTGAAATTAATGTGAAATTATGGTGAATTTCTGATCATACAGGATTGCACAACCATATCCGAAAAAGAACAAGTAAGCCAAGGTCCTTGGCTACTTGTTTTGAAAGTATTGGAAGGGCACATAAAAATGTGATTGGCATGCATCTGGAAACTGGGCTGAGTCATGAATATGCATATCAGGAATATATGACACATTCAAATGCATAAAAAAGCATATATGGTATATGAGATGCTTAAAATACATTTAGAAGCTGTCTTGGGATTTTGCAGTAATCCTGATGAAATCCACAACCTCACGATTGTCCTCATCATAATCGACAAGTTTTAATGTTTGATATTGCAAAAGCTAAACAAACAAATTAGATAAGCACTTAATAACATTTGTATAATGCTTACCAATCCATCAGATAGAATATGCAAGGTAAAGTACCGCTTCAGCTTTTACTCAAATCCTCGATAAGCTGGGAGATGAGAGTCTAAATTCCACATATAAAAGCCGGAAACTGCGGAAACTAAAGAAACAACCTTCTCTTTTTGTGGCCCACTTGCTTCATCTAGATTTGCCCCAAAATCTCCAGCCAACAGTTGCCTAATAGCAAACACCTTGTCAATCCAAGTCACATGTCGAATCATTTGCTCCTCTGAGTTTTTATGATTTGTCCTTGCATATGCTTTTACAACACTGAACTGTTTTGTAGCTTCCATGTGCTCCGTTCCAAAAGAATCAGATCCGCTGAATCTCTTTATTGCCCTCCGAAAGCAGCTCAATATGCATTTTTGGAAAATTCATGTCCTTCTCCCTTTGAAATACATCAAGCTGACTGTCAAATTCAACAAGCTTTCCCTCCAAAGAATCAAGTGATGTACATATGTGAGAAGTATTGGAAACCAGCATTGCAATATCAAGAAATGTACACAAGCATATTGTCACTTCACGCAGGACAAGATCAACAACACAAGGCAATAGCTGCATCATAATGCTCTTGAAATCTTTCTTGGTCAGTTGACTCAAAGATGAGACTCCTTTGGAATAATGATTGAAACCTGGGTAGTTGGGAACCAAGGCAAAACGAGAATCGACTGTGTCTACACCAGCGTCTCCATTGACTTCACAAATTACCCCTTTTTTCACACCCCCAGAGATGATAGCCAAATATGCCAATATAAATGGCGTGTATTGGATCAGGAGTAACTGCTGAATGTATGCAAAACGTTGGTCCCAAGTCATTAAACGCATTCCAAACAAAGGGAACCTGGCCATTTACAGCAAACAATTGAACACCTCAGAAAATGACCGTTTTGCCATATAGCCCTGAAAGCTTCTGGTCATTGTCTCAGTGGTTTTCACTCCCCAGAACAGACATGACTTGCCACATTCACTCAAGCAATCAGCTGGAACAAGACAGCATGGCATTGGAAAACTCTTGCACAATGGGCTCACAGTGGAGAATAGCGTCTGCTCAGGGTAATATCCATTGAAATTAAACAGGCAGGGAAAGAATTTGCGCAGTTGCCCGTCAGGACTGATTAGATCTGCTCCATCCTTCATCCAGTCTTTGATGTCAATCATGATAAGCTCCAACGCAGAGTGTGTAACAGCTTGTCTGAGTTGACATTGCTCTTTTTCAGAGGTGATACAATGGGCAGATATGTGACCAAGATACTTGAACGGGAGTTTAGCTTCTTGCGGAGACTCTTTTTGATATTCCCTATTCAGCCCCGAAAAATCGGAAATTTATGCACCTAAAAAAAAAAAAATTATGAGAAATTATGATGAGCTACTTATGCATAAGTAGCTTATTGAAATAATTTTGAAAAACTCATTATTGGCCAATAAACAGATTATTGATCAGTAGCTTTTTCGTCAAATCTCATAAGTAGCTTATCAAAACACATTATTGGCCATAAATTCAATAAATTCGAAAAGTAGGTCCCGAGCTACTTTTGAGCTCATTATAACCACTTATCAACGAAAAACACACAAATTTGAAACAATTCAAAACCATCAACATCAGCACTTAAACACCTTTTATTGGGTGGAAAACAACAAATAAAGAAATAAATACAACTTCTTCACTATTAGGAGCAATTAAACGACGGAAGAAGAGATTCAAGCAGAGATTCTCCTAAAGAACTGGTATAGGAGCTGGAGACAGCGCCAGCGCAGGACGCTTGGTAATCCACAATTACAGTTTGTGGAATGCCCCGCGTCCGATGCATCCATCCAGTTCCAGTGCCATCGCCCAGAGCAGCGGTTCCGCTCCGCCGCCGCTTGTGCAGCAGTGGGCCACAGCATTGTTTTGGCAGTGATGCATCTCGGCGAGGCGGTCACTGTACTCGAGAAGGCGGGCTACGTCTGGTGAATGATAGGAGACAGAGTCAACAACTCCAGCACACAAATAAACACACAAAAGATAAAAAGAGAGTGACTTACTCCCACATAGACAGCAGTAGTGTGACTGTGGCGCCAGTGGTAACAGGACTTGGAAGCGGGGGACCACCAACACTTCTTCGGCATGAGTCGAATGTGGACTTTGATGGAAGAATATTTGGAACAAATTTTCATCACTCGAACTTGACCTACCAGCAACCTTTCTGGATGGGATACTGTGAGAGTTCAAACTGCAAGTGCTTTATTCTTCCCTTGAATACAGTATGTATCTAACAATTACAAAAAGGAGAAGGGGGGAAGCAAAACGGGACGAGACACTGGTGTCACGTGCCTGACCCCATGACTTGCTACTTACAAGGCATGCACACATTTCCACACTTGCGCTTTTTTTCTTCATTCTGAAATTGTTGATGTTACCACCTTGAGCCACCACCTTTGCACCGACAAGGATCTCTCTACCGAGGCAAGAAGAGTCTCAAGGGCATGAAGTCAATGCCGCCTAAGGTGAGTGCGGTGAGGCTGCATGTATGATTTGTTGTTATCACCTCTAACTGTCATGTGAAATAGGTGCCATTTGAACGCTCTGAGTAGATTGCATGTGGAGTATGTACCGGTTGAATGAGTTTCGCATATCCAAGCATGTCGGTTGGTTTTTTTTTTTGAGTTTGCTTGACATTAGACTATGATCGCATGCCTACCAATACCTATCTGTTATTCAATATCTTTCTTTTTCATTTTATTATAACCAGTGGATGAATGTGAACTGCCAAATCATAATATGGTGTTTGGTTTCGGAGCGAGCGAGAGAGAGGGAGAGAGAGAGAGAGAGAGCGAGCAAGAGAGAGAGATCAATAAACAATCAATCATAATATACAGCTTTTTATTTCTATTTTTGTGCTCTTTTTGTGATTTATGTGTGATTTATGGATTTATCGGCAATAAACCGGTGCTATTTATCGATAAGTTGGTCTGAGCTCATTATTGATAAGTAGCTGACACCAAATTATGCATAAGTTGGCAATTGGCGTCATAAGTAGTTTATTGATAAGTAGGTCATTTTCTACTTTTTGGGGCTGAACGGGGCCTAAGTGTAAAATTGTGAGTTTCAAGTCAAAAAAAATCAGGAGGTGCATACCAAAATCCAGTTGTGGAACAGAGAACCGAGCTTGCCTCCTTAGCTTGTTGTTCCACGTCGATCTAGCGGTTGAGTGCTCTTCTGACTAGGTAAGTGTCTACTTGTTTCCAATTTAACCACCTTCCTTTTATTCCAAAACGCGTACACAATAAACCAACTACAACAATTAATAAAGAGATTTGCTTTCCCACATCTGGCGAACTAACCAACTCTCAACGCCCTCGTTGAGAAGAAACAACGAAACCAGCAGTCTAACATCCAATCCAAACTAACTTCCATAAACTACAGTCCTGTCCCCAATACACCCACCTCAATTTTTGCACGTGCACCTGTGAGATTATAGGCACTTGTTCACTTCAGCCAGCGATAACGTTTCGACTTCGCTGCCCTGTCGCTTCAACAGTCCAAAGACAACTCCACCACAGACATTGAGAACAGCTCCAAAGACTGAACATCCAAACAGTCCTCCTCTTCCTCCAATAACTGAAGAGGAAATTCATCCACCAAGCTATCCTTTTTGCGGGAAAGTCTCACACGCGACCAGTTGCAGCCTGCATTGTCTTAGCGATCTTGGTGTGGGTTTTAGATTGACACACATGACAGATTCCAGCAGGACGCTTGCCAGCCTTGTTAGAAGACCACTTGGAGTCCTTGTTCTGCAGGCGGCACTGAGAATCGTCATGGGAACCGTTTCCATGCTTGGAGCAGATCTTTTCCCACGTAGGTTTACCAGTCTGTGCGGCTCTGGCCTTGGCTTTTCCCTTGTCAGCAACCTTAGTCAGACATGTTCTTAGCCATGACCGCCGAGGCATTTTGCAAAGCCGACACAAAGTTGGCAACAGCCATCCCATAGTGGTTTGGACCTGGAACCAATGGTGCAGCAGCGCCAGCAGGGGCACCTGGAGGTAGTGGACCAAGAACCAAGAGGGGTTCAAAGGAGCGGGTACCTGTAGAAGCAATGTTCTGGAGAAACCCAGCAAACTCCTTTTGAGAAGGAGGAGACAGAGTCATCTTGCTGATGCAGCAATCCAATAAAACCCTGTGATGGATTTCATCAGTGTAGATAGCTTGGTGCGACGTTACAAGGTCAGAGATCTCCACAACAAACTCACGCACATCAGCGTGGGAAGTGTCAGAGTGACAAACAGCATTGACCCAGAGGGTTTGCCATTGAGTGCCGGAGGATCCAGCAAGACTGCCAGTGTTATACATAGCGCGGAGCGTAGGTATCTTGACAGATGCCAGTGGATGCTGCTCAACACATGTCCTGGTTGGAGAAACTCTCAGAGAGAATGGGACAAGCCTTGCCGTTCTTCTCAAAACGTTTCTCAAAGCGCTTGCGGGCTTCAACGAAGTTGCGCTGGGCAGTGGAGTTGTCACATGACTGGTCACTATAGACTTTCCAAGCCACTTCCGAAGCGGTGCGGGCAGCAACATTGGCAGCACCAGCGCCTTGAGCACCTGCTGGAAGCGGGCCTGGATTTGGAAACACAGCCGTGGGGACTGGTTCAACAGGTGGAAGACCAACGGTGTAACTATCAGATAAGACAATTGACAAGCCCTTGGAGCAGGCATAAGGGGTCAATTTGTCATGGACAAACTGTTCAAAATCCATGAGCGTAGAGCCCATGAACTTCTTGGGACGGAGAGCGTCAGTAGCAGCGTGCAAACCGGTAGACTTGACCATTTGGATTGCTTTTGTGTGGCTTTGCGGCGAGCTAATGTAAGCTTTATGTGGTTAATTGTTTTTCAGGAGACAAGTTGTTGTCTTTTTCCCTGCCACAGACTCTGCTTTTATAGCGTTTTACTGTTGCTTTAGTCTTTTACATGGTCCCATTGAGACCTGTTGAGGTTTAGAACCTCGTATCCCATTTGCCCATTGAGGCGGTGCATCAACTTGACATGGCAATTTCCAATTGGGGGAAATTAGTGAAGGGGTAATTTATCGCCGTCTGACGGTGATAATACTCAATAATAAAGGTTGCATTTACAAAATGTCTTCATCTTTCTACATGTGAGCGGCTGTTAAACCACATGCCGCCAAGGTCCAAAAGCATAACCCATCTCTGGTTAAGGCGTCCCTTAATCTCGGCAGCGCACGGCCTATGTACTATGGTGATTTGGTTTGGAAAAAATGCAGGAAAGATGTATTTGGTACAGCGGTCAAAGCGCTGGCTTCGAGAGCATTATGCCCCAGTTTCGAATCACAGAAACTCCTTTTATTCTAACAATAAAGATTTGGGTTGAAATGTTCAATCCGTATAACTTATTGTTTATTTCTAATCTCTGTTAAGTAGTGCAAGGCGTAATACTCAACAAGAGGTAAGCCACAGCCCCGAGGGTTGCCCCGCGGGGCGTGGGGAAATTCTTGCCCCGACCCCCAAAGATGCGGGGAAACGCCAGCCCCAACCCCAACCCCGCCCGGTTAGCACCTTAGATATGACCGCCGCTGTAGCCACCACCAACAGTACCAAAGCCAGCAACGGCGCCCCAACACATGTTTCAGAGACTCAGCAAATCACGGACATTACTTGTGACAACGCTGCTTTGTTCATCAACACTCGACAAAGAAGAAACACCTGTGTTTGGTGAAAAATGGTTATCAGCTACAATGGAGGATAAACTACACAAGATACCACTCACCTCAACGCCAATCGCAAAGACTCCTGATTTGTCAAAGACATGGAACCCAGCCATGAAGAGCAATTTCAAAGAAGAATGGCTTGCAGCCGAGAAAGCCGAACTTGACGCACTTGTGAACAACAACACCTATAGACTTGTCAAAGCTCCTGATGGCATCAATATTGTTGGCAGCTAGTAAGTTAACAAAGTCAAGTTGAACAGTGATAGATCTGTTAAACATTAAAGGCGCGTTTGGGATATACACAACAATTCAGATTGGATTATACGGAAACTCACTCACCAGTAATGCCCGCAGCGACCTTTAGATGGCTCTTAGCTCTCACAGCAATCAACAGGTGGGGTGGGATACCTGCAAGTGCGATGTGAGCACCGCGTACTTGTATGGCGATATTGATGAACCCATCTACATAAAGTAGCTTCCCAGATACAACAATGGAGCCAGCAGAGTCTATGAGCTCCTAACAGGACTTTATGGATTAAAAATTAAAACAAGTGGGTTGTATATGGTACAAGAAGTTGACAACTCACCTCAAAGAAACAGGATACACACAGTCGAAAGCAAACCCGTGCGTCTTCTTTCAGACAGTGGATGGCAAGATGGTGTACTTGGATATCTATGTTGACAACTTGTGTTTCTATGGTGACCAAGCACTTATTGATGAGGGCGTGATTTCTCTCAGGAAGGAATTCAAAATGCAAGACTTAGGAAAAATTACCTACACAATCAGACTACAAGTTGAACGAGCCCACTAATCAAAATACTTGAAGGGAATCTTGGAGTGATTTACAGGGCATTTTTCATTATCCAATTTCCACTCCTTTGCCAAGCTCATTTTCACCAACTCCAGCATCAGACACCAACCCCCTCTTCAACAACCCATCCCTATACCTTGAAGCCATCAGATGCTACCTTGAAGCCATCAGATGCCTCAACTACGCAGTCATCAACACTTGCCCGGACATTTCTACAACAATCTCTTTCCTATCTATTTGAGAGAATTGAAATGAATAAGGCAGTTGTTGAGCAAAAGGATCAAATTGATATTGAGGTGATTGAGTGATTGAGGGGATTGAGTGATTGAGGGGATTGAGTGATTGAGGGGTTGGGGGAATCAAGGAATTGAGCAAATTGAGTGTATTGATGGATTGATGGATGCCATGTCATGATGGATTGATGGATTGAAACAATTGAAGTGATTGCTTGAATTGCTGGATTGATGGATTGATGGATTGAAACAATTGAGAGAATTGAATGAATTGAGCAGATTGAAGGTTTGAAGGATCGTATTGAAGCAGATATTGAGGGAATAATGGCCAAACACAAGAAAGCCTGCACCCAACGCCATCAATTCGCACCGCGTAATGGTAAATGGTATTGGCGCAACATCAGGACGCGCACATGTATATATCACATGATATGTTAAGTGTGTTCACTCAATTTCCACAATTCCTCACATTTGTAATGTGGTTCTTGCTTGAAATCAAAAAAAAGGGGCATTCATTTTGCGCCAACAGTTTGGGCCATTGATTTGCGCCAACAGCTGCCCCTGCCAAACGACTGGTCCAATCATGCTCAAAGACCCTGATATGGGTTTGTAATATACTTGCCCACCCAGTGCTGCTTCAAACTAGTTGACTGAAGTCTTGCCATAACTGTTGATCTTCTGCCTGCGAACCAGCCTCACCGACCCAATTCTGGACAAAAACAGGTGATGCTATGTGAGTACCGACTTCCATGAGTTCTGGAAACGCCATGGTGAAAACGCCTTCTCAGCGTGTTTTGGAACTTATCGCCAAATTAGCACAAAATTGGAAATCTTGGTGATTTCGAGCGTCAATAGGAGGCACGCCTATTTACGCGGCACTCGCGGCTTGACAGGGAAGGCTTGAACCGGCAGGTCTGGACCCCCGACCCCCTCCAGACCCGACCACGTGCCGAAGAGGTTCGAGGAAATTCGCAATCGTCGCTTGGATGCCGGCTTTCATTGCTCAGCAAACCAGGCAGCCTGCCCTATCGGTCCAACGTCGCACGGAAGAAAGTCATGTCAACCGACAACTGGACAACAACCAGCGCCGCCAGCAAGAACTCGGACACTCGAGTGCGCACCCGCGGCCACACAGCCAAGCAGAGTTTCGCTGAAGACCAGCAGGAGCTCTCCAGTAAGAAGACAAAGGGGAGGAGACCAACCGCAAAACCGAAGACCCCAGCGTCAAAAACAGCAGCCCGCTCATCCAACATCCTGGATTCGAAGGTCAAGGAGCTATCCAACAAGCGGGACATAGCCAGAGAAGCTACAGAGCTTGGCGAGACAGTAGAAGGGACAGCAAGGAAGCAAGCTCCCATCAGCTCCCGTCTTGGTCTTAGCCTAGGGAATTCCCCAGCCTTCAACAGGCGCGTTTCTTTTGGGCCCGACGGATTTCTAGGTTCAGCTGCGTCTCCCACAGGCAACCCCTTCTTCTCGCAAGAGGGCCCCTCCGACACGCCAAAGTCAGCAATAGCTGATCGAATCGGCTACCGCAACCCAATGAATCAGTCAACATTACGTCAACAGATTCTGGATGGAGCCTCCTGGGTCACCCCCGCACTGGACAAAGACATGGCAGCGGATCCGGATGTATTTGTCGCTTATGTGCGACAACTGCTACCTGAAAGCAATGCGGACCCCACCCCAGTCTCTCTAGCGGTGAAATCGGCTCCATCGGAACGCGATTTGATCGAGTTCAGAGCCAAAATCGAGCTCAACATCAAACTTTGGAAATCAGTAAACCATTCTGCAGCAATTCTTGATGCAGAGTACGGCCGTTCTCAAATCCCGGATCTTGTGCCCCTGACCTCTACCTTCAACAACAGTCTCCAGCTCTACTTGGTTTCGAGGCAAGAGTTCGGATTGCTGGAAGCCTTTGACAGGTCATCCTACTATTCTGACCCCTTCCTCGGAAAGCCCTTCAACACCTTCCCAGGAGCAAAAGATCTGGCAACGCAGTTCTTCCAAAAGACAAACCGCTACAACATTAGCACTGTGACGCAGTTCAACGCCGCCATGGACCACTTGAGAAGATGCATCGATGTTGTGTTTGTGTACAACGGGTCACCTTTCCGCTCAGTCGAATTCAGCGAATATCACAATCTGCTGAAAACGTTCCTCAACGTCCACCCGGATCTTCTGAAGCAGGTTTATCAGGTCCATCGCCGCTGGACTAGCACCTGTATGGGCAACAGCTCAGGTCTCTACATGCGTTTCTCCAGCAGACACGACGAGCTGGCCAGAATCTTCATCGAAGAGACCAGGTTCAATCCTTTTGTGTCACTCAACCCCTTGAACGACTCGAGTTTCTGGTCAAAGTTTGACCCACCAGCAAGTCCGGCTCGAGCTATCCCAGCAGCACGACCTAGTGAGAACCCAGCTCTGGTGGATGCTGGAAAAGCAGGCAAGAAGAGAAAAGTCGCCATCCCAGCCGACGAGGTCGACATTGCAGAAAAACCAGCCAAGAAGAGAGTCACGCTCACTTTAGGCGACTGCCAAAAACTCAAGATTGGCAACCAGACTCTCTGCTTCCGCTTTCAGTTCGGAGACTGTAACATCAAGAAATGTAGCTTCCTCCACCTTTGCCAAGTGTGTGCTTCAGAATCCCCCTGCAAGCTGGAAAACCACTCCGCTTACGACGGCCACCCCAACATCAGAGTAGCAGGGGTGGCAGAAACAAACCAGAAATTTTGATCCCGCGCTGGTTGTGGGCGCGCAGTCTCTTCCCAACCCACAGACTCCCGATAAAGCAACTTCAGAAGCCGAGTCGTTCCTTTTAGGTGTGTTAGGAATGGGTAATAAAGCTGGTGACCCTCTTTATTCTTCTCCCCCTTTTTCTCAAGGTCAATTTGAGGACGCTTCCTCTAACAACCACAGCCCACGCATGGGCCAAGGTGTGGTTGACCTCCTGAGTGTGGAAGAAGCTAAAGACTGCCTGCTTTCCCAACCTAAACATCCTTCACCCCCAACAGCCATCAGAGACGCCAAAGTCTACCCGACCGCCATCACGGACGACTTTGGGGAATTCCTGGGCTACACGCTGCCATTTGACGCCTTGTGGTCCGAAAAAGAGCGCGGCATCAACAACAGTCTTCAATTTCCCCGTTGGAGCCGTCGATGGATCTATTCGCCGAGCAACAGGGGTCAGCACCACGCAGCTACACAGACAATATATGCCGACCCACTGCCGGCTCCACCTGTGGACGACCCCCGATTTGCACGAATTCTCAAAAACCTGGATTCAGACATCTTCAAGATTGTCTGCCCAATCAATCTAGTCCACTTTGATCAAGTCTTCTCCACTCATCCGAACCGGACATACATCAAATCGGTGCGAAGGGGATTTACGGACGGTTTCTGGACAGGCACCGGTGATCTTGACCGGGGCCAACCCCCAATACAGCGCCATCGCAACATCACTCCGTCCAAAGAATTACACGAGCTCCTTGGTGCTAAAATCACAAAAGAGTTCAACGCAGGCCGTATCTCCGGCCCTTTCAAACGCCTCCCTGCATACTGCGCCAGCGTTGATGTCTTTGCCATCCACCAAAAGGATAAATCCAGGCTCATCCACAACCTTTCGTTCCCCTCCGGCTCCTCCTTTAATGACCATATCTCTAAAGAAGAAGCCAAAGTGCGGTACGACTCACTGCAAGACCTCCTTCCTTTCATCCGAGAGAAGCAACGGCACACACCAGCAAATCACGTGCTGGTGCTATGGAAGACAGACATCTCAGGGGCCTTCAGAGTCCTCCCGCTACACCCGGTACTGCAATCACTCCACTTCATTTTTTGGGGAGGGTACTTGTGGTTAGACCACTGTGTATCATTCGGGTCCCGCACGGGGCCGGCCCTCTTCACTTCAGCCGTGAGCCACCTTGTTCTTTGGTACCTGGTGCACGTCTTGCATTTCATGGCAATGGTGTACATGGACGATTTCTTTGGGCTAGCATACCAGCATGTCGACGAATTCACAGCAGGGAATCCTCCAGCGGAACTCCTGAGGACAAAGGCGTTCATTCACGGGCTAGGAATGAAGACAGTTGATGACAAGGACGAATTCGGGCGCACCATCATCATCACAGGGATAGTCGTAGATCTCGACTCAATGTCCCTAGAGATCCGGCCAGAAAGCACGGCGGAGCTACTGGCGTCATTGGATAGTTGGATTTCGAATAGGACAAAACCTAAGCCCTTGCGAGACTGGAGCGCCCTGTCCGGTCACCTCAACTGGGCCTGCAACGTCCACGTTCTCCTAAAGCCCTGGATTAGCCCCATTTACCCAGTTATGAAAAAGGCACATGGAAACCCACATGCACTCCTCACCCAGACGGATCAGGTTGTCTCTGGTCTTCAATTCATCAGAAGCGTCCTACTAGCAGCAAAGCCTCAACGAATGTTTGCTGCTGAGGCCTGGGGACCGTCAGAAGCAGATTTCGTATTCTACGGAGACGCTTGCCTGTGGGGTATTGGCATTTGGTTCCCATCGCAGAACATGGCCTTCTATTATGGCACCGACCGGGCAGAAGGCTTCAGCTGTGACGGGGAGCAGATGCACATAGGATCAGTAGAGCTCTATGCCCAAGCCACAGCTATCTACCTTAAAGTGAAATTAGGCATCCCAGGATCTCGGGTCCTAGGATTCTGCGATAACCAAGGCGTCAGAGCCAATTTCGACAGTCTGAGCTCATCAGTCCCCCTCAACCTGGCGATCTTGCAATCGACGGTGCTGCTCGAATCAAAGCATTTGCTGTCATCAAGAATCCACTACTTCCCGGGCCGCTACAATACAGTGTCAGACGCCACATTGCGGAAAGACTTTGCTCTGGTGCGTAAATTGGTTCCAGGAGTGAAAATTGTCCAGCTGCAAAAAGTCGATCTACTACCAATCCAGCCGCCATATGCCACAGCCTTCGCCTAGTTTCCTACATCCCCGCCAGACACCGTTCAACCCCCGCCGGCAGTATACGTCGGTTTCATCTTCACTTCTACAAAATAAAACAAAGCACTATCGCCGCGCCTCTTTCGAGCCTTCCACCCTTAAAACTCACTCCACCGTCTGGAGTCACTGGGAGAACTTCTGTAGCACACATCCCACACTAGCCCCCAGCGGATTACCAGATAACGCCGCAACTGTCTCCGACTTTTGTTCTTGGCTCGCACTGTCTGGCTACGACCACACCACCATTAGAACATGGCTTTCAGGTTTGGGAGCCTGCTATACATCCATAGGATTCGAAGACTGGAGTCAGATTCGCTCTCATCGGGGCTTGGCATTATGTCTAGCCGGTATTCAAAAAGAGAGTCTGAGGACCAGCCCAGACGAGAAAGACCCACCCTACTGCCTCACAAGCGACGACATCAAAACTGTTCTGTCAAGCCGACACCCAGGGGATTCAAATCATGACGTCAGGCTGTTCCACTACATAACAGTTTCAGGATTCTTCGCAATGCACAGGCTGAATGAACTCACGGACCCAGATGATACGGAAGACGTAACACCTCATAAACGGATCACCCTATCATCCGTGAGAGCCGATACTGAGAACCGACTCATGGCCACAAAGTACATTAGGACCTACTTGCCCTGTCATAAAGCAGATAGGATGGGGCGAGGCTGTAATATATATCTGCACAACTGGTCCCGTTTTGGTCTTGATACCTTGGCTGTCGCAATAGGATATCTCGGATCGCGGCTTACGCTAGAGAGAAGCAGCAACGTTCTTTGCCTCCGCTCCAACCTGTCTGTACCAACGAGATCCTGGTACCTCACGCGCCTTCGCAAGTGCCTGCAGCTCCCGCGCCTGGGCTCCAAGTCATTAAGGGCAGGAGGGGCTACTTTCTACGCAATGCGAGGCTTCCCAGCGGAGTTTATTCAGATACAGGGCCGCTGGTCATCTGAAGCCTGGCAGGGGTACATTCGGGACTTCCCAGCCCTGCAAAAGGCCCTGTCCACAACTAGGGCCTCCATCAGATCGCTAGTTTCCGGTGGCCTCCTGCCGTTGTCGCCCTCTGCGAGGACTATACACCGGCAAGAATCCAGGGTAGGGCCGGATAGGGCCACAGGTGGGGCTCTACCCTGGTAGGCCACTCCTCTCTCCATCACAATCACGGGATACCACGGTGGAGCGGAAGGTCACGATGTCTGGTAAGCCCCGCGGGCTTATCAATGGGCTCTCCGCTGAGACTCCCCAACATCTTGTTTCTTTACTGCTTCCTACCTGTGTATTATTGTGTGATTGAGAATAAACAACCCATGTAGCGTTTAGCCAGTGGTGATGAAGGAGGACATGGATGGACAGCGAGTGCGAGCGTCAATAGGAGGCACGCCTATTTACGCGGCACTCGCGGCTTGACAGGGAAGGCTTGAACCGGCAGGTCGGGACCCCCTCCAGACCCGACCACGTGCCGAAGAGGTTCGAGGAAATTCGCAATCGTCGCTTGGATGCCCGCTTTCATTGCTCAGCAAACCAGGCAGCCTGCCCTATCGGTCCAACGTCGCACGGAAGAAAGTCTCCCACCCACCACACCACTACTTCCTGCAAACAAAACCCTTCCACCCACTCGCCGTGAGTATCCCATTGATGGGGGCCACAGGTGGGGCTCTACCCTGGTAGGCCACTCCTCTCTCCATCACAATCACGGGATACCACGGTGGAGCGGAAGGTCACGATGTCTGGTAAGCCCCGCGGGCTTATCAATGGGCTCTCCGCTGAGACTCCCCAACATCTTGTTTCTTTACTGCTTCCTACCTGTGTATTATTGTGTGATTGAGAATAAACAACCCATGTAGCGTTTAGCCAGTGGTGATGAAGGAGGACATGGATGGACAGCGAGTGAGGTTCGGGTTCGCGGTGATCCCTGTGTTCGCAGGGATGGGGCTAACCGTTGCTGTGACCGGGGCGCTTGTCCGTTGTCGCTTTGATTCGGGAGCTGAGTTGAAGGTCCGTCCATGGCCTCTTCTTTCGGCGTACTCCATGAGAGATGGCAAGTCAGGCTTCGATTCTGCGTCTACGAAATTCTGAAGTTCTGTGGGCAGCAGCTCAACGTATCGTTCTCTGCTCAACACCGTTGCCGTCCACTCCAGCATTGAAGTGAGTTCATTGTTGAAGGTTACAATGTCTTTTCCTGTTGGGGCTGCATAGTTCGACGCTGCGGAAAAAACTCTCTCGTCGACTGCTGCCAAGCTGCAGTTGAAGTGAACGGATAGAATCTTCCGGCAAAGGTCCTTGTAGTCGTCGGCATCCATTCGCTCTATCACTCTTTTCGCTGTCCCTTCGTCGAGCATGTGTTGGTAGAGCTCTTGTCGCCGAGATTTCGACAGTTCGTTGCCGTTTGCTTTGGAGTAGTAGTTCTTAGCTTTCGCGAGCCATCTGCAGAGGTTCATGAAAGTAGTGTTGGTGACTCCATGTTCAAACCGCTCCATTTCTTTGGGGATCTTCAGTTCCGTTGTCTTTGCAGGTGCTGCTTTGTGGTGATTCAAGGCCACGGAAATCGAGGCGGCTATGGCAGCTGGTAGGTCGAGTCCTGGAGGCGTCCAGCTCCCGGCGGTCTGGAACGGTGTTGAACTCCCAGAGGCCCGGGTTGAGGCAAGCGCTGACGCCGTTTGGACCACTGCTTCCGTTTCGGCTGCATCTCGGATCAAGCCGCTCCAGTACTGGAGATGCTGCGTCCATCCTTCGATTTCTGTTGTTAACTAATAACATGTTTTAGGTGCTATTCAGGTGTCGCCGCTGCAGGCTAACCTTCTTGTGCTTAGTCTCCCACTCCTCTCTTGTCTGTCCGTCTTTCTCTGTGTATCTGTCCACGGTGCCTAGATCCAGGAGTGCTCTTTTCGAGGATGCACTCTGCCGGTACGCTTCTCTCATTTTTCCTGGGGCTCTCTCCAATTCTCTTCTGAGGGCCTCCCGTGAGTCCGCTTCTTTCTTTTCCAACAGTATCTTAGCCTTCTGCGTTGCCACCAACTCTGCGACTTTCGCTTGGTATTTGTCAACGCTCTCCTCGTCTGTGGTTGAGCTGATATCTCCGAGGGCGGTGAATTCGTTCTTCAGCGACGATAGCTTTGCTTCCAGCTCTTCCGCTGCAAGGGTGGACATCGATTGTTGGTGATTCATTGCTTGGGTAGGAAAAAAAACAGGGAATCGTGTTTGTTCCCTCTTTTTGGGGGGCTTGTTGCTTTTTCGCCCGTCCCGTGACCTGTCACGTGATCCTGTTGTGTGCGCAAACGCTCCCTCTGTATCTTGTCGATCCGATTAGGGTTTCGCTGCTTGGGTCGGCTAAGCTCAACTTCCGTCTTTCATTGAATTAGGGACTCTCCCTTCCTGTATCCTGGACTTTCTCTCTTTTTTTTTACAAAGACAATAAACAACGCAATTGAACAATACATGTTAGTGCTTGGTTAACATCCGTAATTACGGTACTAGGACAATTTTGTCTTCGACAAGTAGCGGGAATTAAGCGGTAACGGTCGCTAACCGGGTCCAAGCGAAGACCAATCGTTTGTGCGATAACGGTCGCAAACCGGGTCCAAGCGAAGACCAATCGTTTGTGCGATAACGGTCGCGAACCGGGTCCAAGCGAAGACCAATCGTTTGTGCGATAACGGTCGCGAACCGGGTCCAAGCGAAGACCAATCGTTTGTGCGATAACGGTCGCGAACCGGGTCCAAGCGAAGACCAATCGTTTGTGCGATAACGGTCGCGAACCGGGTGTTGCTATATGGAATCCTGCCTCTCTTCTGTGCTTCCAGGTAACTCTCATACTCCCGTAAAACTCCTGAATAGAGGCCGACGACTCAAAGGAAAAAATGTGGAGCTCAGCTGGGTAACCGTTGGTGGGACAGATGAGATCCTTTGGAACGTCTGACTTTATTACTAATTATCCTTCTTATGTCTTATGGTTCTCCAGAATACGACAACATATATGTTTATAGGTAGGTAAAATAAAGAAGTGCATTGAATTCAAGTATGATTACCTGGTTTTGTATCATAAACTTTGCTGTACAGCCGCACGTAAGCCATATTATAATAGAAGCAGTTTGCTGATGCCTCCCACCAGTCGCAAATCACTTTCAGCGATTCTAATCCATTGTACACCCATTTGCTCTGATCGGCATCCCAATACTGAGCAAGTTCCTTGCATTTGACAGGGTCATTCAGGGCATCGCGAAAGCGCACAATGGCTCCATTGAAAACTAAGGAGCTAAGAGACGATGGTATCGGAACTCGGTGCCATATAATGATTTTTGTAGCAAATGGGTCATGATCGGCGGTAGCTTTGACAACCTAAAACACACTTTTAAAAAAAAAAACTAAAATAAAAATAATAAAATACCGTGTCGGGAGTGCTTTTGGCATAATGAGCATCAGTGACATCTTTACCCTCCTTGTCGGTGAAGTTCCAGAGAGATTTGTAGTGGTCAGTTGGAACATCTTTCTTCTTCAACAGTTCGACGTGCACCGTTCGCATGGCATGAAGAGCTTTATCTTCAATTTTTACGCGGAGATGCTCAAACAGCTTGTTCATTTGGGCGTTCATTGCAGGAGACGAGAAGGCCTTTTCGCTGGAGTTTCCTTCAAACACGTAACTCTTCCGCAGCGCGTCAATACCGCCCATGAAATTTGGTGGGGCATCTCCATATCCATGTACGTCAATCATCATTGCTAGAATATTCGCAAACATGAAACATTTCCATGGAGTTGCTGCTTCACCAAGGCAGAAGAAATGGGTGTCCGATTGACCTTTCTTAGCCAATAGTGACTAATAAAAGGTTTTTTTAAAAAAAAAATCGCCATTTCAATATAGATAACTCACATGAGTCTTGGTTCCGGAAATTTTGAATCTTGTGCCGTACAGCGTATCACCCTCACTTGCTCCCAATTTCACGCCAGCTTGGGCGGCAAGGAGTTTCTTACTTGGGTCACAGTGGAGTGAAAGGCTCCCAACCTCAGAGTAGTCGACTCCCTGTAAATCCTGTGCACGCCCACCACACAAACAGTCAGCGGTCCAGACTTTTAACAATTTCAATCCAGCCGGCTCTGCAGTCCCACGATGTCTCACAACACAAAATTCAAACGCTCTTTCATACAAATCCGGTTCTAGAAATTTATCAATAGCACCAGAGATGTTGTTGAATGGGTCTCGGCTGTGTTTTCTGTAGCGGCCGTAGGTTAGTAGGAAAACAGCAAGACTCCCAAAAACTTACTTGTCAGCGGCCGCTGCAGAAAAAGAATTCGAATCTTTGATAACATCTGCGTGGGCTTTGCAGGCATTCCTGTCTTCGCAGCACAGATCCTCTCCTGGTGATAGGGGGGAAACAAGGGGCTCGAAAAAGGTTGCCGCTGCTTTATGAGAGGCATTAACAGTGGACTGAGTTACAAGCAAGTTAGCCATAAACAAAAAGAATTGTCTCGGAATGCACTCACCCCTTTTTTTCCACGATCGCCTGTATATTTTCCCCGTTTTGATGGCCTTTCGAATTGGAGTTTCAAGAAAATGTTGACACAAGTTCCCGTAATTTTCCAATAATAATCAGCAAGAAACGCTGTATTTGGGGTTGTTTCGACATAGGAGGACATTAAATCCTAAAAAAGACAGTGAATTTTTATGAAGGGCAATTTGTTTTCAAGCGCCTGCCATACCATGTAATCGCAGAAGTAACGGTAGTCGGACATCCAAGTACTAAGTGGTCCGGTGATGATGGTCGCTGCCTTGCTAACCGACATGGATAACAAGGAGCCGCCATTTTCCAACAGTGTTGATTCCTTTTCCACGTATTTTAAAATGAGATTGTTGAATCGTTTGTCGAAACGAAGGCAGTAGGC
Source organism: Obelidium mucronatum (assembly GCA_025765595.1). Classification (NCBI taxonomy): domain Eukaryota; kingdom Fungi; phylum Chytridiomycota; class Chytridiomycetes; order Chytridiales; family Chytriomycetaceae; genus Obelidium; species Obelidium mucronatum. Next base: position 24,208 of record JAIVFH010000309.1, read on the forward strand.
AATGGTCATAATGCCCTCGTGCAGAGTCGAGTCAACTGCAGCGATGTTAGCAGACGAATAAAAAAAAACCAACAAAACACACCAGTTTGAACCAGCGATCACCAAGAAAGCATGGTTTTCTTGGCCTCTTGGCGTTCATCTGCGTATCGGAAGCCCGGCGCTGCTTTGTGGACATCGATTTTTGGATCCAGGGTGAATGGGAGGTCTTTAGGGACAAGAGGTACGTCTAACGAGGGGTCTTTGCTGATTAATGCCCGCTTTGGATCGATAGCATCGTCTTCGTCATCATCCGACTTTGGCTCTTCGGGATTTGGCTCCGATCCTTCCTCTTGATTCTTCTTTCGACGGCCAGTCCTTTTCTTAGGAGGTTCGTCGCCTGCGTTTTCATCAGCCGTCTTTGCCGGTCTTCCGCGCTTCTTTTTGGACGGGGTTTCGGCGGTTGCTAGCTCTTCCTGAATTGGCGCCTTGATCCATCCTTTACGGCCACGCGGGTTGTACACTTGGCCGTTTGCACCGATTTTGACAGGTGCTAAATTGTCAGATGGAAGTAATAATAATAAAATAAAAAGAATATTAAAGAACAAGTACCAAAAACAACGAACGAACTTACGAGGTTCATATCGCAACAAGCAGTCCTTGCACGCGCGGTCGTTTCTTGTCATAGCGCGGCCCTTTTCAGTTACAGCCGAAGAGTGTGGTGAGGAGCAGTGATCGGTTGTATGGACGACGTGCTTAGGCTGACCTAAAGCGCACTGCACCCCTTTGCGCTCCTCCGTAACAGTCTCGTTACAAGTGACGCAGAACACGGCCGATGGCTGTGAAGCCGTCGCTGTTGTGCCTCGGTTTGTGTTGGCTGGTCGATTGGTAGCGGAATCCAACACTGCAGCTGGTCGAAGAGCAGCTGCAACTAGAGACCTCGATGCTGAAGCGACTGGAGGTGGCTGTCGCACCGGTTGTTGCAACGCGGCTGGCCGTTGGCCCAGTTCTGGGCGGCGAGTTCCAGGAAGACCAGACGAGCGAGGCATCACAAAGCCAGTTGGAATATCGTCAGGGCCGACACAGAAGCTGTTTGTTGATTTTTAGTGGTAAGTTTGCTGGCATGGTTTCCATCTAATACTCACATGGCATCATCTCTTGCATTTTGAATAGCCCGAGCGCGAGAAGCCATCATTTGGTTGTACAAATCAGGCCGCGCAGACTGTAGTGGCACTGGCGCTTCGCCATGGACCCAGTATATCAAATTCGGAGTTTGACGTGTCTCGAAAGGGGCCAATTGATGGTCCACATAGTCGCGATTGTCATTGGCATCGATTCCTCTGCCGCTCAATCCCTCTGTGTAGCCGGCGGACATATGGAAGGTTGCTGTCAAAGCATGAGAAATGAAATAAAGCAACACCGTTTTGACTTACCTAAACTTGGAATACACTTTGAATTATCGCGACAAATAAAGAGTGATTCGGAACTGTTTGTAGTACTCTTTGCGCAGTTTTCGTGGAGAGACCGCTTGCAAAATACACATGTTTGCGTCTCGTTAGTTTCGTCTGTTTCTAAGGGCTGCCGGCAGGCAGGCCGTGATCTATTCGTAGGCGTGGGTTCGAATCCCACTCTGCTCACGTCCCACTTTAGTCAGGGATTTTAACTGAGCCAAATATGTAACAAGTAGGAAATAATGTTGGAATATTTGGGTTTTTCTTTATGACCTCACATTGCTGAAAAATCTTATTACAAGTTTTGCATCCTGGTCCTGGCTGCAAGTTCCTTCATGTTCTTCATGTTGAGAGTATGAAAAAGGGGTTCCTGGTGAGAATAGTCATTATAAGTGGAATGAAACCCTAACTGAACCTTTGAGGGTTAGGGTTAGGGTTATGGGGTTTCAGATGCACAGACTAATGTGCCAACCACCACAAGAAAATTCACTTGCGCTGTATAGTGTTGCTTCCTGTGAATGTCTGAGCCTCATACTGTGTGTGCAAGCCTTGTCGCAAAGTCAACTTTCCTGCGATAATGACAAATTGGGCTTGTTCCCTGCTTATTCTGCGCCATCTTGAGCTTCATTGTCACCACAAACTTCCCATTCCTTCTGTCAACACCAAGCAGCTGCTCTTTTGCAGCTGCAAGAAATTGCAACAGCTCAGTGAACAATCAGTCGGAGATTGATGATGAAGCTATTCAACTGATTCTTGGAAGGATCTAGCCACTGCCAATTTGATGGACTCTGACAGTGGAGAGAGGAGAGGTTTTCATCCAGAAGCAGAATTCAAATAAAGTTTGGGACACTTACGTGCTTGAGCCAGTGCCAAATAATGTGGCCTTGAACCAAAAGGGGAGAATGGTGGCCCACCATTAAGCAATTGGAAGAAGCTTGATGGAGTAACAGATCTTGCTCTGCCACAAACATTAATGAATATCAAAATGCCATATGTTAAAGATCAATTGCTTTTCTTCAATCAGCGGGTTTGGTTGGGAAAGAGCCCAATTCAATCAAAATAGTAATAATGTTTAAGATCAATTGCTTTGGCTTCAATCCGCAGGCTTGGATGGAAAAGAGAATTTATTTGTGGATGTATAATAAATATTATTGAGGGTTGTAAGGCAAGAAATCCAACCTAGATTTTATTTGTGTGTGTCAATAATAAATATTATTGAGGGTTCTAAGGTAAGAAATCCAACCTGAGAATGCTACTTGGGACTGCTCACTTTTTTTATTGGCATTAAAAACTCAATGTTTACGAAACCAAAGAATACCCTGCCTGCATAAAATGAGATTTCCAAGGTTGTACTAAAACCCTTTGAATCAAGTGCTCAGTGACTTGAACATCACAGCCAGAATCCAAAAAAACAGCCCCAATGATGGACTCTAAAATATCTCCAGCCACCTTTGGTGCAGAAGGTAAACTATGCCAAAATAAAGGTTTCTGTGTATCTGTTGCTTTGCTTTGTTTGAAGATGCTTATTTGATTCCCAAATTCTGCAAGTGAGTGAGCCAGGCCAGGTGTTGCATGAAGTAGCAGCTTGTGAAGACCTAGCTTAAAAGTAACAATTGCTAGAAATTGATTGTTTACAAGTTCTGATTTGAGGCTGGAGAGTTTGCCAGGCTTGTGTAGTTCAGGAAGACAGAAGAGCATCTTGGCAATTAAATAACCAAGTACAGAATCCCCTAGTGGAAAGGATTACCAACATCAGCTTCTGTACTCTTTGAAATGAATCAAATACCCAAAAACTCTAGCCTCTGGAAACAGTAAGGAATGCCATAAATGTGAATGGCAGACACATGTGCCAATGCTTCCACAGCCAAATTATTGTCATTGAAACGATAACCCAGTTTCTTAAACAACTGGTCCCTGAGAAGCTGATGATTTTGGTTGGAATTCTGATTGATCATACTGGAACCCAACATATTGGCTTTCAATCGAATTGACTCAATTCGGAAAGAATAAGCCGTCAAAGACTCTTCAAACTCATCCCCAAAAAATACTCGGACAGCCTTCCCCCCACCTACGACCCCTGTTGAGACAACACATGCGCCAACAATGGATTCCACAAGATCAGCCGCACTTTTATCTGAAACATGTTGAGTTTGTGGGGTGCCTGTGGGCAGCAACCAAGTTTTCCTTGAAATTGGCTCACAAAGCAACACATTAGGTAGCTTATTGTGAATGCTCATTTTCAAAAGATTCTTATTCCGTTCAAGCAGAACCCGAGACCTTGATAACCAACCCTCGTCTCTGGTTGGATTCAGCGTAAATAAATGCAGGGAGAGGTACATTTTGAGGAATGAATCACCCAGAAACTCGAGACGCTCATAATCTTGGTGGCATTGTGCTCCAGCTGAAGTAAGTGCAGTTTGGAATAGGGCAGGTGTTGAGTAGTCCAGAAGTTTCAAAGACTGTTGAATCTCGATGGTACAGAGTCGATGGTACAATGTTTGAATAAGAATCGGCATAAAACAAGCAGTTTCCGTGAAGAGACTGAACGGGATTGGGTAGGGAGTACAGAATTGAGGGATCAGATAAACAATTTCTTGCCGAGACGTTGTTTCAGAACGACCGCTTTGGTGCATATGTGGAATCAAAGAAGCAAGTAAAACAGGCTGATTTTCGAGAATGGTATCTTGTACATTCAATCGCTGTTGGTAGTAACCCGCTAAGGAAGAAAACCCCTCAAACTGGACTGAATATGGTGAAACATGGTGCAGAACGGCATGCACTTGAAACTTGCGACCGTAAAATGCTTGATCTTCAACAATTAGCTCCTGATCTAGTTCTTGGAATAAAACAGCGAAATCCACTAACGCCTCTGCACTTGGCTCATGCTGTTTGAGTTCTTGGTCGTCATTTTGTGTCTGCTTGAGTTTGCTGAACTTGGTCAAAGATACTGCAGCAAGCATATCCCAATCAACCAATTCATCAACCTTGGCGGAATCACCCAAATTTAGAAGCGCACTTTCTCCGTCAACAAGAGGAACCACAGAAAGCAAATAATCATTTCTTCCACCACTTGTTGGAGGCGTTCTTCGAAGCAAACCATTAAAGAATATCGCATTGGTGAACATTTGAATCAATTCCTCCCGAGCCCCATTCACTTGAATGGCCGTTGAGAATGGTATAAATCGTACAGATAGCGGTTGTTTATCAATCAACAAGATGTGGGTATCATCAACGACTTGTTTTGGAAGCTTGAAAGGAAGAACCACGGCCATATCCAAAACGCGGCCATTCTCAGATAATTGAAATAAAACGAGATATCGTTGATCAATCTTGTTTGCTTGGTTGTTTGTGGCAGTTTCAACTTGCAAAAACACGTTCGGTATACACACATTGTAGGGAGCTACAGAATAAGCATCTTCAACCACTTGAGATTCCAAGCCAGTGATGGAAGGTATATTGACTTCTTCGGAAAAAGTTTTTGACTGAAGCTTGACATCAAAACGTACAGGTCTCAGAAAATCATCAAAACTGCCATCCGTGTACAGTCTCTTCACACCTTCCATTGCGGCGCTTCGTTTTGCCCCCATCTTTGAGCGGTGAGGCTTTCCTGAAATAAAATGACAGCTCGCGGGAGCGTTGACAGGCAGCTGCAGAACTGAAACCCAGCCCATTTCACATAACCCCGCCGAGTTCGGTACAAGAGCTGGCCCTGTGTGAAAAACTGGCATCGAATCGGCAAATGAATCATGTGGAAGCAGGCTGCAGTACTGATGAATTGCAGAAACGGCCACCAAAGATGACATTTTTGCCCCCGAAGGAATCTCAAATATATCGTCTTTTGTAAAGTTGATGGCATGTTCGAGTACAGAATCTGGTTCGACATCAGAGGCGGCTTCTTCTCTGTTCACAAGAAACTCGTTCATTTGGACTTCATCTCCCTCCAGTGTTTTGAGGGACTCGATTGTTCGGGTATCGTCTTCTTGAACAAGCAATACATAACTGCTGTTTTTGTGACGCGCCCGA
>JAIVFH010000310.1:0-29649 GCA_025765595.1 Obelidium mucronatum
CTCTCGAAAGAGCACCGGACAGAATCCATCACAACACCCCTATTCATACTTGTATCAAAAGGAATAAAGAATGAATCAATATGCATCAAACCGCTCTCAGGGTCTGATGCAAACAGATAGAGCAGCAACGGTTGCCAGAAGAGTCAACTCACCGGCAACTGTGCCACTGCTTCATCCACTACTACCTATTTCCCCATCATTCCAATATACCCTAATTTACGTCGGAATTGATGCTGGGTACGGGCCGAGATCGGATCCGGAAGGTCTCGGGGACGAGGGTGAGTAATCAATTATCATTGAGTGTCTAAAGCGGCTTGATTAAGTCAGAATTGGAACTTGAAAATACCAAGCCCATCGAGTGGTATTGGTATTAGCAGTTGTGGCTTACAACAGCAGCAGCATCAGCCTGTTTGTAAAGGGATCGAGCAGTGTAATCCCAGATTTGTTTTACGATATTGAATGATAATAAAGGCAAATAAATGTCCTTCGATGTTCAGGGCAAGCAGCGTCGGTTGTTTCTAGCCCAGGCGTTTCGAACTCACCCAGTGAGGCAGAGACAAATGAATTACTAATGCGTTGTCATTTCGAAAATTCACGGGCACTGTTTTGTTCCTATGTTCCGAAAAGCGCCGAGAGGGCACACGCCGCAAGGGCACATTCACTACAACACTGGACTTTGAAAATAACTATGGACACCCAATGATCTAAAAATGCGACTCTGGTTGCTGAATTTGCTTTCGCATCAAGTTGTTGGTTGGAGTCCAAATGTCAATTGGCAGAAATACGCGTCCCTTTCTGAGGATGCAAAACAGGTTTCCGCTGCTTATCTTCCTTGCCGGCATTCTATTCATTGCGTGAGAAATGGAGACCAATTGCGTGTCAGCCACATGAAATGAATTTTTCCAGGCATGTTAGCCACATTGACCAAAAAAACTACAAAAGCAGAGCAGTTGGCAACAAAAATGATATCTGCCACCAATTTTATGCTCTTACTCGCAGCTTTAGTTTTCGCATCTTGTGTACACGCAGAGCCGCTCACTTATTCCTTATTCGGGGGAGGATTGGTCTGCATGGATTCAGCAACACGTTCCGCTCGTCCACCACCATCAGAAAACTCACTGAAGTCTCTGTCGATTTATTATCCGTGCTACAGGGCAGTTACTCTCGACGACCCTAACCTTGCAACTACAATAAGTCCAACAAAGCTAGTACCCACTATGAGTGGTTGTCCTGCTTCTATCATGACATATAGCGGTGGAGCCAAGTTTGATGGATCCACTCAAGCCATTGAGGTTTCTTTTGACAAACTCGTCACAGGACAGCTCTGCTACTTACAGTATAATGCCGTTGAATTCCGCCCCGCCATTGGATACTACCAGTTGGAAGCACCAGCCGCAGTCAAACAGTGCAAAATCCCAACTACCAACAACTTCAAGCCACACTGTATTTCCACAGCAAAGTTCGATGGATCCAAGTTCATCGCAACCAATGCGGATCCTTCTTGTCCACCATTACATCAGGAAGTTTTCACAGCAATTTTCTCCTCAGTGACTACCTCTCTACAACCAGATTCCAGTCTTTTAGGCTTCACGGTCTCTGTTGCAAACTCAGAAAATTCTTGTTCCCTCAACTACCGTTATGTTCCGTCGGGTACTCCGTCAAGCATCTATCGCCCACCATCGGGCTTATACACGCTGTCGGCGTATTCTTCAGAAGCAGCAGAATCGATTCCTTCGGGCACTTTGGATTCGGCCTGTGGCCAAGTCTTTCATTTTAACAGTAACGACTTCGCATTGGCACCTCGAGGTTGCGACAACTCTGCCACGGATGCACTTGGGGCCTTCAAGAAGTTGGTGCCATCAGCTACAGGCATCGCACTTGCCTTTGAGTCAGAATCTGAAATCTCCCTTCGTAAAGAGACAGTTTCAAATCCAGTGAGGCTATTTTACAGGTTTCTTGCGTGTGGTGAAAGCCCCTGTGGAACAGCTCAGGGCATAACCCATGCAGACTGCTTTTGCGAGGCCTCGCAAGGTGTTTGTTCGAGCAAGGTTAAAGGCGTATCGAAACCGGAAGGGCAGTGTTGTGTTCCAGATACTTGCACTTCTCGTGGGTTGATTACCGGGAGCACTTCTATTTCGGATGGTTGTGCAGGCCAAATCTCGTGTGGATGTTCCGGTGGACGTTTGCTTCTGCAGAATGGTTCCTGCTGTAAACCAATGACCTGTTCCTCCCTTGGCTTCAACCAAGGTAACACGTTTAAGGTATCGGACGGATGTGGTACTCCAATTCCGTGTTCGTGTCCAAACGGCAAGACTTTCGTGAATGGGGTCTGTAAGGAGCCGCTCACTTATTCCTTGCTCGGGGGAGGATTTGTCTGCATGGATTTGACAACATTTTCTGCTCGTCCACCACCAAGAGCTGACTCACTGTCGATTGATTATAATTGCTACGAGAGATTTACTTTCACCGACCCTAACTTTCAAAGACCCATCGGACCATCAGATATAGTGTCCACTGGCACTAATTGTCAGTCTCTCGCATCATTTTACTCTCAAGCCAAGTTTGATCCTTCCGGGTCCATTCAAGGCATAAGCTTTACTTTTTTAAATCTCGTCGCAGGACAGATCTGCTTCTCACAGTATAATGCCGTTAACTCTCTTCTCCCGGCCGTTGGAAACTACCAGTTGGAAACACCAGCCGCAGTCACACAGTGCAAAATCCCAATCGCCAACAACTTCAAGCCACACTGTATTTCCACAGCAAACTACAATGGATCCACGTTCATCGCAACCAATTGGGATCCGTCTTGCCCAATATTCAAATCACCACTTTTCGAGCAAATGTTCCAAGGAACCATCTCTCAACAATCAGATTCCAGTCTCCGTGGCTTCACTGTCTCTGTTATAAATTCTGGGAATTCATGTTCCTTCCGCTACCGTTATGTTCCCATGGGTACTCCGTCAAGCATCGATCGCCCACCATCAGGCATATACACGCTATCGACATATTCTTCAGCGGCAGCAGAATCGATTCCTCCGGGCACTTTGGATTCGGCCTGTGGCCAAGTCTTCCATTTTAACAGCGACGACTTCAAATTGACACCTCGAGGTTGCAAAAGCTCTTCCACGGATGCTCTGGGGGCCTTCAAGAAATTGGTGCCACAAGCTTTAAAAATCGCACTTGCCTTTGAGTCGGAATCTGAAATCTCCCTGCATAGCGATATAGTCAGAGATCCAGTCCAGCTATTTTACAGGTTTCTTACGTGTGGTGAAAGCCCCTGTGGAACAGCTCTGGGCTCGACCCATTCAGACTGCTTTTGCGAGGCCTCGCAAGGCGTTTGTTCAAGCAAGGTTAAAGGCGTATCGAAACCGGAAGGACAGTGTTGCGTTCCAGATACTTGCAATTCTCTTCAGTTGATTCCCGGAAGCACTTCTATTTCGGATGGTTGTGATGGTCAAATCTCGTGTGGATGTTCCGATGGACGTTCGCTTCAGCAGAATGGTTCATGTTGTACACCAAAAACATGTGCGTCGATAGGAAAATGCGGTACCCATAGTGATGGTTGCGGGGCAACTCTCAACTGTGGAGAATGCTGTACTCCCAAGACTTGTTCTTCATTGGGCTTCAACGAAGGTCACATGTTTATGGCGTCTAACGGATGTGGGTCTACAATTCCGTGTTCGTGTCCCAACGGCCAGACTCTCGTGAATGGCGATTGCAAGACCCAATGTATCCCCACTACGAAATATCCGGATGCGAGCATGAACTGCGGTTATGTCGACGATGGATGCGGGGGATCTGTTCAGCTTGCCACTTGTTCCATTCCAGGTCAAGTCTGTGGCGCCTTCAAGCCAAATACGTGTGGAACGCCGCTGAAAGATTCGGATTATGTTTCGCTTCTCGTCGCTGATGTCATCAATTTGTCGCCAACGTGTGCTGCATCCTGTTTGACCAACGTAAGAGACCAACTCTTCACAAATCTGTCGGGGGTTTTTTTCTAACACGCACTTTCTTAAGATTCGCTCTTTGACTGATCTTCAAACGGCGACATCCGCTGCAAATCTCACTGCCGTCTGTGGCAGTATCATGAACTTGAATGGATACAAGTCTTGCGCGACATCAGCCTGCCAGTCGTCAACCACCAACATTGACCGTGTTTCTACTTTCGTAAGTTTCTGTCAACTCATTGAAATATCCGAACGCTCTGTATTCTGAACCTCCCTTCCTTTCGAAACATGTACAGGTCGAAACCATTCAAACCCACTGCATCCAGGCCACGCTGCCAGTCCCAGTCGCTGCATCCTACTCTGCCGAAACCAAAATCTTGACTTTCACGTGGACTGGCAATTCAGGCTCCATCACGGCGCTCTCCGTCTCTCTTGACGGAGGAAAGACATTTGTAGATGCAACGATTGTCGCGGGCAAGCCTGCAGCGCGTCGCGGCAACAACAAGCGTGCCCAATCCGTCTCATTCGCTCTCCCATCCTTCACCTTCCCATCCTGCAAAGTCGCCGCACTGGTTCAATACTCGTTCTGTCAAGGAACTCTCGATATCTTTGGCAAATGTCTTGGCGGTGCTGTTTCTAACCACCAGAAAGCAATCTCGTTGAACGCCAAAGAGTTTCCTGGATCCGGGTGGCCGTTGAAGACGTGTGCGAGTGGGTTGAACTGTGGGACCGCGAGTGATGGATGCGATGGAGTCATTTCTTGTGGAGAGTGTAGCGGTGGAGTGACGTGTTTGAACAACAAGTGTCCTGCTCCAACCTTGACTTCGAGTACCACTACTCTGACCACTACTGCATCCTCGGTTTTGACCGCGTCGACTACTACTGCCACCGCCACATCCAGCACAACGGCTTCATCCACCACTTTATCTGCGACATCGACTGCTCCAACCGAGCTGTCAACTGCTACATCTGCTACATCGACTGTTTCAACTAGCACTTCAGTTTCGACCACTGCAAATAGTTCCAGCTCCACTTCTTCTTCCACGACTCTCACCACCACCGCCATCGCCACTTCTGCAACCACCACCGCCACACCAGCCGCGCCATCCTTCACAATCAACTGCGGCACAGGATCCACGTGCTTCCTCTGTATCGTCAACAACTCCAACACCATCCGCCAAGAATGCAAGCAAGGAGAAGTTTCGACGCCCTTGATTGGCGCAACAACTGTCCAACCAAATCAACAACAAGTATACGCGTGCCTCGTGAATGGATCTGAACAGGTCGCGCAGCTGTGTGACCAAGGATCCAGGAATGCTGTTTCGATTGCTGTTCCCGCTGTAGTCGCTTCTGATATCGTCAAGAGTGTTGTGGTTGGTAAGGCGGGTGAGTCTAGTTGGATGGGTGTTGTTGGTTCTGGTGATGGGCTTGTTGTCGGTAATCTGGCGGCGGAGACAAGTCCGGCAGGTGTTGTTGGGCCAAACGGTGGGGTTGCGGTTGCTGGAAACACAGTGGCTGGCAGTGTTGCTGTAGGAAGCAACTCGAATGTGCAAACAGTTGGGTCTGTGAATAATCAGCTAGTTGGATCGGATTCTGTCAAGTCAATGTCGGTGCCGGTTGTTGCAGGCAAAAACAGCAGCACCAACCTGTTTGTGAAGGGATCGAGCAGTGTGACTATCGCGGCGCAAGGCAGTAGTATTGTTGGACTACTTTTGTTTTACACAATGGCGTTTTTTTGAGGGGGTTGCCCAGTTATTTGTCTTTTAATTGTAGTCCAAAAAACAGATTGCTTTATTTTTTGAATGTTAGCTCATATTTAACTTTCCATTATTGAGATTGTGACTGGCTGTTGAACCTGTTTGTGAAGGGATCGAGCAGTGTGACTATCGCGGCGCAAGGCAGTAGTATTGTTGGACTACTTTTGTTTTACACAATGGCGTTTTTTTGAGGGGGTTGCCCAGTTATTTGTCTTTTAATTGTAGTCCAAAAAACAGATTGCTTTATTTTTTGAATGTTAGCTCATATTTAACTTTCCATTATTGAGATTGTGACTGGCTGTTGAACCTGTTTGTGAAGGGATCGAGCAGTGTGACTATCGCGGCGCAAGGCAGTAGTATTGTTGGACTACTTTTGTTTTACACAATGGCGTTTTTTTGAGGGGGTTGCCCAGTTATTTGTCTTTTAATTGTAGTCCAAAAAACAGATTGCTTTATTTTTTGAATGTTAGCTCATATTTAACTTTCCATTATTGAGATTGTGACTGGCTGTTGAACCTGTTTGTGAAGGGATCGAGCAGTGTGACTATCGCGGCGCAAGGCAGTAGTATTGTTGGACTACTTTTGTTTTACACAATGGCGTTTTTTTGAGGGGGTTGCCCAGTTATTTGTCTTTTAATTGTAGTCCAAAAAACAGATTGCTTTATTTTTTGAATGTTAGCTCATATTTAACTTTCCATTATTGAGACAATCATCGTATTCTTAAATGTTAGTTTTGAGATTGTGACTGGCTGTTGAACCTGTTTGTGAAGGGATCGAGCAGTGTGACTATCGCGGCGCAAGGCAGTAGTATTGTTGGACTACTTTTGTTTTACACAATGGCGTTTTTTTGAGGGGGTTGCCCAGTTATTTGTCTTTTAATTGTAGTCCAAAAAACAGATTGCTTTATTTTTTGAATGTTAGCTCATATTTAACTTTCCATTATTGAGACAATCATCGTATTCTTAAATGTTAGTTTTGAGATTGTGACTGGCTGTTGAACCTGTTTGTGAAGGGATCGAGCAGTGTGACTATCGCGGCGCAAGGCAGTAGTATTGTTGGACTACTTTTGTTTTACACAATGGCGTTTTTTTGAGGGGGTTGCCCAGTTATTTGTCTTTTAATTGTAGTCCAAAAAACAGATTGCTTTATTTTTTGAATGTTAGCTCATATTTAACTTTCCATTATTGAGATTGTGACTGGCTGTTGAACCTGTTTGTGAAGGGATCGAGCAGTGTGACTATCGCGGCGCAAGGCAGTAGTATTGTTGGACTACTTTTGTTTTACACAATGGCGTTTTTTTGAGGGGGTTGCCCAGTTATTTGTCTTTTAATTGTAGTCCAAAAAACAGATTGCTTTATTTTTTGAATGTTAGCTCATATTTAACTTTCCATTATTGAGACAATCATCGTATTCTTAAATGTTAGTTTTGAGATTGTGACTGGCTGTTGAACCTGTTTGTGAAGGGATCGAGCAGTGTGACTATCGCGGCGCAAGGCAGTAGTATTGTTGGACTACTTTTGTTTTACACAATGGCGTTTTTTTGAGGGGGTTGCCCAGTTATTTGTCTTTTAATTGTAGTCCAAAAAACAGATTGCTTTATTTTTTGAATGTTAGCTCATATTTAACTTTCCATTATTGAGACAATCATCGTATTCTTAAATGTTAGTTTTGAGATTGTGACTGGCTGTTGAACCTGTTTGTGAAGGGATCGAGCAGTGTGACTATCGCGGCGCAAGGCAGTAGTATTGTTGGACTACTTTTGTTTTACACAATGGCGTTTTTTTGAGGGGGTTGCCCAGTTATTTGTCTTTTAATTGTAGTCCAAAAAACAGATTGCTTTATTTTTTGAATGTTAGCTCATATTTAACTTTCCATTATTGAGACAATCATCGTATTCTTAAATGTTAGTTTTGAGATTGTGACTGGCTGTTGAACCTGTTTGTGAAGGGATCGAGCAGTGTGACTATCGCGGCGCAAGGCAGTAGTATTGTTGGACTACTTTTGTTTTACACAATGGCGTTTTTTGGAGGGGGTTGCCCAGTTATTTGTCTTTTAATTGTAGTCCAAAAAACAGATTGCTTTATTTTTTGAATGTTAGCTCATATTTAACTTTCCATTATTGAGACAATCATCGTATTCTTAAATGTTAGTTTTGAGATTGTGACTGGCTGTTGAACCTGTTTGTGAAGGGATCGAGCAGTGTGACTATCGCGGCGCAAGGCAGTAGTATTGTTGGACTACTTTTGTTTTACACAATGGCGTTTTTTTGAGGGGGTTGCCCAGTTATTTGTCTTTTAATTGTAGTCCAAAAAACAGATTGCTTTATTTTTTGAATGTTAGCTCATATTTAACTTTCCATTATTGAGATTGTGACTGGCTGTTGAACCTGTTTGTGAAGGGATCGAGCAGTGTGACTATCGCGGCGCAAGGCAGTAGTATTGTTGGACTACTTTTGTTTTACACAATGGCGTTTTTTTGAGGGGGTTGCCCAGTTATTTGTCTTTTAATTGTAGTCCAAAAAACAGATTGCTTTATTTTTTGAATGTTAGCTCATATTTAACTTTCCATTATTGAGACAATCATCGTATTCTTAAATGTTAGTTTTGAGATTGTGACTGGCTGTTGAACCTGTTTGTGAAGGGATCGAGCAGTGTGACTATCGCGGCGCAAGGCAGTAGTATTGTTGGACTACTTTTGTTTTACACAATGGCGTTTTTTTGAGGGGGTTGCCCAGTTATTTGTCTTTTAATTGTAGTCCAAAAAACAGATTGCTTTATTTTTTGAATGTTAGCTCATATTTAACTTTCCATTATTGAGACAATCATCGTATTCTTAAATGTTAGTTTTGAGATTGTGACTGGCTGTTGAACCTGTTTGTGAAGGGATCGAGCAGTGTGACTATCGCGGCGCAAGGCAGTAGTATTGTTGGACTACTTTTGTTTTACACAATGGCGTTTTTTTGAGGGGGTTGCCCAGTTATTTGTCTTTTAATTGTAGTCCAAAAAACAGATTGCTTTATTTTTTGAATGTTAGCTCATATTTAACTTTCCATTATTGAGATTGTGACTGGCTGTTGAACCTGTTTGTGAAGGGATCGAGCAGTGTGACTATCGCGGCGCAAGGCAGTAGTATTGTTGGACTACTTTTGTTTTACACAATGGCGTTTTTTTGAGGGGGTTGCCCAGTTATTTGTCTTTTAATTGTAGTCCAAAAAACAGATTGCTTTATTTTTTGAATGTTAGCTCATATTTAACTTTCCATTATTGAGACAATCATCGTATTCTTAAATGTTAGTTTTGAGATTGTGACTGGCTGTTGAACCTGTTTGTGAAGGGATCGAGCAGTGTGACTATCGCGGCGCAAGGCAGTAGTATTGTTGGACTACTTTTGTTTTACACAATGGCGTTTTTTTGAGGGGGTTGCCCAGTTATTTGTCTTTTAATTGTAGTCCAAAAAACAGATTGCTTTATTTTTTGAATGTTAGCTCATATTTAACTTTCCATTATTGAGACAATCATCGTATTCTTAAATGTTAGTTTTGAGATTGTGACTGGCTGTTGAACCTGTTTGTGAAGGGATCGAGCAGTGTGACTATCGCGGCGCAAGGCAGTAGTATTGTTGGACTACTTTTGTTTTACACAATGGCGTTTTTTTGAGGGGGTTGCCCAGTTATTTGTCTTTTACTTGTAGTTACAAAAAAAAGATTGCTTTCTTTTTTTGAATGTTAGTTCCTATTTCATAATCCATTATTGAGACAAACATGTTGAGCTTCGTCTTCCTTGTGTGTTGGCTTTGAAAGTGTTTGCCTTTTGAATAAAGGTTATCGAAAAAAGAGCACAAAAAAATGTTGCTGCAGCGTCTACCACTTGTGGGCCGTCGCTGTGCAGCGGCCAAGCCAGCATCTGTTGTTTCTGGCCTCCGCTTTGCACACGCACCAGCACCAAAGACTGGCACAGAGACCAAGGAGGAGTGGCTCAAGATTGCCCGAGAGTACGTTGTTGTGTTGTTTTTACCTTTTTGTCCATCAAATCTACTCTCTTTTGGGAACAAGATAAACTCTACTCTCTTTTCTCTCTCTCTGTATTAAAAACAATAAATTAAAAAAAAAACACAGATGGCCTCACGAATTATACGCACCTGCTCATGGAACACACCCAGAGTCGCTGTTGACATACCCCGATCATGCCGATGGATCCGAAACGCAAACTGAAAGACACGAGACTTTCTTTCAGCCGTGGTTCTTGAAGGCGACTGTAGTGATTGGTGGAGGAGTGTTTGCAATCCAAACGCTCAAGGCGAAAGAAGGCGATGAGAATCCAATCGCAAAGTACATTTCGGAAAACGTCAAAAACCGCAGTGAACTTGAACGGGAGATGAAGGAGTCGCTCAAGATTCAGCAGCAGTTGGCAGACGATAGTCGTATCGTGAGCAACCGGGTAAACGATACGCCAATCCACAGGTGCGACAGCGTTGTTGTTATGTATGTTTTTTGTTTTTCTAAGTCTAAAAGCTACGTTGTTTTTTTCCAGACTCTACTTCCCAGGAGTGTTTGAGCGACACTCTGATTTCTTGGTGGAGCCGGGATCTCAGTCTAAATTCACTGGCGGCAATGTTGAAATCAAGCATTCGTACCAGAAGGACGACCACTTGTTTGGAGTTCCCTTTCCCGAGAAGGAGGAGGATGAATGATGTTCCGTCTTTTCTTTGAGTAAACCGAACAAAGAAATGAAATAAAAAAATGCAGCGACTGATCAAGAACTCCCACTCGGGACCGGCTGGCCCGCGACCGCGCGACGTGCCGCATCCCGTGCTCGCATCGGGGGCGTACGAGAGTTGAGTGGATGGAATCGAATCGACACTTTAACCGAAAACAGTCTTCAAGGGCCGCTTCAGTCCGCGCGAAGACCGGCGGCTGCTCGAGGCGGCGCGCGCGCAGCTTCCGGCGCCGGGGCTGTCGACTGCAGCGCTGCGGGCGTCGCTGCCGCACCGCAGCCAGAACGCGCTCGCGGCGCGCCTCGGGCGGCTGCTCGGCGCGCCGCGCGTCGCCGTGCTGCGGCGCGACGCCGCCGTGCTCGCCGCGAACATCGACAAGCTGCTGGCCTTCGACAACGCGCTGCTGCCGTGGCCGGCGGCGGCGGCGGTGCGAGAAGAGGCGCCAAAGAATTCAAAGAATGCAAAGAATTCAAAGACGCACAAAGTCTTCAACAAGGTGCTCTTTCGCAGATCAGACGCGCCCGCAAAAGCCATGCGCGACTGGACTCCGCGCCATTCGGAGGAGCTCGTGAAGGCCGTCGGCATCTACGGCTTCAAATGGACCCTGATCCAGCAGGATCCGCTGTTTACCGGGTTTAGACTCGACTTTATTCAGTTTCGCTATTGGTGTGCCATCAGTTGCGTATTCTCTTCTTTTTTTTTTTTTTTTTTTTTTTTTTTGTTTACTCACACAGTTCACACTCACACACCCACAGGAAAGTCAACGGACCATGCTAAACCATCGGAATTGTGGACCAAAGAACTGGATGCCCTCTTGGTTTCTCGTGTCTCTGCAATTTGGGCTTTTACTCCTCGTCCTTGGATCGATTTGGCTCTTCAACCTGAATTTAACATGTTTACTCCAAAACAAATTCATGCTCGTTGGAAATTTGTTGCTGATCCTGTCGCTCAAGCAAAAGATGGTGCTTATGGTGCTGGTATGGGTTGGGGTAGTGAGCATGACGATGTTCTTTTTCAGGCTGTGAATGATTTTGGTGGGTTTTCTTTTTTCCGATTCGCCCGCCGAAGGCGGGATCCAACCGCCGAAGGCGGTACATTCGCTCGCCGAAGGCGGTACAAACGCCGTAGGCGATAAAAGCCGCCGAAGGCGGGATTCAACCGCCGCTGGCGGTAAAGTCGCCGTAGGCGGTACAGTCGCCGTAGGCGATAAATGATAACTCCGCCGAAGGCGGAATTCAACCGCCGTAGGCGGTATAGTCGCCGTAGGCGACATCTTTCATGTAGGCGACATCTTGATTTGTCTTCATCATCATCTTCTTCCTCTTCACGACAAGCCGCCGTACCATTACTCAAACAAAAAACAACAGCTCAATCAAAAAGACGATTAAACTTTGGCCTCATTCCACGGTTATACCCACTCCTCTCCACATTTGGTTCCTGGCAACTCCGTCATCGATACGCCAACCTTACCAAAACACCCTCAAACAACTCTCGCGGACAAATAAATTGGACTTCAGAAGAAGACGCAAAGATTCTTGCATTCAAAAACCCGAATGGCCGAACAAATTGGGCACACTTGGGTAAAGAGTTGGGTCACAGTGGCAAGGACCTGTTTAGGAGACACAAGGTCTTGTCTGAACCACCAGCCTTGAACGGTCCTTTTACAAAAGATGAACAAGATGTTATTGTGAAACGGTTTTACGAAAGATATCAGTTTGATTTGAGGTCCAGTGATCCAGTTAGAAACGGTGGTCGCGATTTGTATGATGTGATGGGAAGTGACTCGTTCCATTCGACGATTTGGAAGGAGATTGGCGACGAACTTCAGAGAGACTACAGAACTGTTGAAAGTAATGCCTTCCAGATCTGGGACGAGGCGGGTGGTTATGGGTCTTCCAGTAAAGATCCGTGGACCGATTGGGAGTGGGATGTTTTGACGGAGCATTTGGATAACCTTCCTCGAGGAATACGGCCGCAGGTAAAATGCTGCTCTTTTTTTTTCTTTTCTTTTTGAGACCTTTTGACGTTTTTCATTTTAAAACTTAAAAAACACTTCTTTTTTTTTTTTTTAAAAAAAAAAAAAAAAAAAAAAAAAAAAAGTGGATGACACTGAGCAAACTCTTGAAAAGACCAAACCGATGGATTTGCTCTGCATCGCGCAGACGCTTTAGTCAATGGAATTCTACAGCTGACAACCTGCTCTTGAGTACAACAGAATCAGTTTTATCTCAAATCAAAGTATCAGTATCTGAAAAAGGCCACTTCGAGTTCCATTACCCACCCAGTCGAGACTCGACCAAATTCATTTCAAACAAATCGGAACGCATCGAAAAGGAAAAAGAAAGCGCGTCCTCCTCCTCTGAAGTCGCTGCTGAATCATTCAAACCCCCTACGAAAAAACCAGTACCGCAACAACTGCTTGATATCGCATGCCTCTCTCTATCTGCCCTTCCCAAAGAAATTCCCGCACATGAACCACCATTTGAAACCCTTGACCCCGCGTTAGACTCAACCGCCCTCGACATGTACCAAAAATCCGAAAAGAACTTGAACCAACGCGTCACAAACGCGTTCCTCAACGCTGGCATCGTTCTTGCAAGCAAAGTCGAACCCGACTATAACCTGTTCCCAAACACGGTCCGAAAGCTACCCCAAGAACCAAACCCCAACGAAACCGCGAGTCAAATTGATTTGGTTACACAAAAAGATGTGGAATGTGGGGTTGGTGGCATAAGTGTCAAGCGGCATTTGGTAATGAATCGGTTGTTTACACTGTTTTCTGGAAATGTTATTGATTGGGATCTTGTTACTTGTACTGTGAATGAAAAGCTCGGGGCGATGGTGTTTGAAAATAGGGAGTATAATGCGAAAGATGTGAGTGGGCGGGAGGTTCAGAATGTCGATAAGAAGATGGAGGATTTGGTGTTTGGGAAAGAGAGGATGGTTCGGCGGTGGTTGTTTCTCAAGAAGGAGAAGATTTGGAATAACACTGTATACTGATGATTTATGTATTGCAAACAATAATAAACTTTTTTATGTATTCAAACTTCATAGTTTGACTTTTTGATGGATTGATTGTTTGAGTCCTGTGAGATGCCCCTGTATCGTGGCGTATTCTCTTTGCACAGAGTCCAGTTTGATTTTCATTGCCAAAAAGCGTTCCCCAAATTGCCGCAAAGGAGACAGACACAAGCACTTCGAGAATTTTCTCTAGGGATAATGGAAACAAACCAACAAAAAAAATCATCCTCAAATTTTTTTATTTCTGGGCAGTATCCAACTCTGTAGCGCTTTCGCGTATAGCTTGTTTCAACTTTAAATTCCCAGTTTTTCCATTGACGACTGCTCCAGTTGCCGCAACTTCAATTTCATCAATAAAAGCGTCGCCCACATGCAAGTGAATGCGAGATGCTCGCAAGCTTCGAAAAAGTGCTTCATATCCAAAGATACCTCATCAAGCGTCGTCAACCCGTAAAACACAGCAGAAGTGAACCACCATAGTGACGAGGCGGATCCATACCGAGCGATCGAGTAGAGTCTTTCATCCTTCATTGTTGTTTGAGAATTCAGGAATTGGATAAAGAGAATCAGAAGAGTGGCATCGAAACAGAGTATAAATGTGCCGTTGATTGCATTCAACGCGACAGATGATATCGATATCGCGTGTCGCAAGTCTCCTTGCTCCCATAACACTTTCATTGTGTATACAATGACTTGAGCGTAGAAACTGAATGGCATGATTATAACCATCTTTGTGAAAAACTTGTGGATGCCAGGTGATTTCAATCGTACGATTCCAGCAGACCGAGAAAACGAGAAAACAATGTAGGCGTGCTCCATGCACGACAGACAAAAGGTTTGGAGTATGTAAATGCCGATTTGGATATTGTTTGGTGGTTCAACGCGTGGATACAAGAATACTCCAAACGATTGAACAGCGGTGGCTATTACCATTGTCGAGAATCCGACTAGTAGACAGGATTTGAAAGGGTCGGCGGGCTTGTGGCTGCCTCCAACAGTGGCTCTGGCTGTGAAGGAGGACAGCTGATCAGACATTCGTGGTGCTGCGGCGGAATCAACGAGCCAAATCGTGCATACTCCTTGTATAATTCCAAAGAGAGCTGTCGTTGCTGATATTACAACGGCTACAATACATATACCCTGGCACACTGTATCTTCATTGCGACCGTCTGACATTTATATGTTAGTTATTTTGGAAAGTTGGCAACAATGAACGTGTGTCTAGTCATTGTCTCCCCAACTGATTGGCAATTGCCAATCTTTGGCTTTTGTGAAAGTGGGGAAGGCACACCGCCACACAAGTTGACACAACATCCCCTTTTAAGACATACGTAAAATAACAATAAAAACAAGTCCCAAATGACTGCGCAGTCTATTATTGGACCACATGAAATCCGTGCTTCCTTCACAAACCAAACCATCCGTGTGTATCAAGCATTCAACGAAAGCATCGCAACCTCAGCTGTCCAACACCAAAATTTTCTGCATGCACCAAACTTTAGCGCAACGCGCATGACTTGGATCAAGCCGTCGTTTTGCTGGATGGCGTATCGATCAGGATTCAGCAAGGACAAGAATCAAGCCAGAATTCTTGCAATTGATTTGCACCAAGAAGCATTCAATAGCCTTATTGAACAGGCTGTATTGTCGCATGGACAGTTTGCCGAGGCTGGCGCGTGCAAGTCGAAAGATGTCGTTGTTCAGTGGGACCCGGAGCGCGATGTTGAACTGAATCGAATGGATAAACGATCGCTGCAGCTTGGGATGCGGGGCGAGATGGCGCAAAGATATGCGTCTGGAGAGTTTATTGCCCAGATCACGGATGTGACTGAGTTGTTTCAACGCGTGCATGAGTTGGTGAAGAACGGGAATGTTGAAGCAGCAATCGCACTATGCCCTGAAGAGCGCATTTATGAAGTAGCCAAATTAGTTTAAGTGCAGCTGACATGCAATAATTGAATCGTATGTAAATTGCTGATAACGAATTAATTACATAATGGACGAGCTGACGACAGTGGTTTTCGAGGGACAGCTGCTGAAGCAGAACCGCCACGGGCAGTTCCAGAAGAGGCAAGCATCTCTTGTCTGACTCTCGCCTGACTTTTCTGTGTCGCAGAATGTTCCGCTTCGACGGGCTCCTCCTCCTCTGCCTGGCGCCCACCCGCCAGCTGCTGCCGGAAAACATCACTCTGCTGACGTTCGATCCGCTGCGCCACGCGAACAACGCCGAGTTTGCCGATGCGCTGCGGCGCTTTTACCCGTGCGTTGCTTGCGCTGTTTTAGCCTTAATCTAAACTGCTAGTACTTCAAAGGACAAACCCGCCAATGCCGGCCCTGACAAACCCGCTGCTGGCGAGCTACGAGACCGACGACGACGCGCTGGGCTCGCACATTACCACAAAGTACTACCACATGCCAAAGGTGCGTGTGTTTGCCTGGCCTCACTGTACTGACAGTTGCAAAAACAGTGGATTATTCCAACATCAACGATCATCTCCATTCGAACGCTAGTGCCGCAACCGCCGAAAGATCCGGATTCTAAATTGTCACGAACTTTTATAATCGAGACGATCGACCGCGAATATGTATTGCGAGCTCCAACGGCCGAACTATTTAATCGGTAGGAAACGATTGTCTTTTTTGTCATTATCGGTAATCGCTTACTGTATTCATTCAGTTGGACGTTTTTGCTTTCTCGAATGAGTGCTACACCGGATTCTTTTGCAATTGACCCATCACACCACAACGATTCGTTTGCTGAATATGATGATGAGCAAAATATAAATGACGATCACGACGAGGACGATGCGAAAGTGGAATCTTCTGTCAGCGAGCAGAAATCAACCCAAGCCGTTCACGACACACCATTTTGGAATCAAGAACCCCACCAGTCATTTCAACCTCCGAAAAGGCAGGGATCCTTGGGTACCGGCTCAGTCAATCAAATTCAGCTACATAGTCAGAGAGACTCGCAAACCTTGCACTATCAACAACTGCTGCAACAAAGTCAACCGTTCCCACTGCAACAACCGCAACAGCAGCAATTTGTTCCAGTAAATAGCTCAATTGACGTGACGCATGAGGCGATTCCGAGGCTTGAAACGTGGAACAGATCTGTTGCAGAACTTATGGATAGAGATGCTGGTGCCAGAGGTTCAATTATTTCGATTTCTGCCAATATTGATCAGCGGAGCGATGCGGCTCCCTCAGTTCTGCGTGGGAGCGCACGGAGGAGCTTTTTGGGTGATGCTGTGGTGGCTCTCCAACAACCACCCATTGACGCCATTTCTGGTCGTCAACGCCAGATTTCCGAAGCAAATTGGAGTCGACTTGGATCTGTACCACCTGGTACATCATCCCATCCACCGTCATTGACCAGTCTCACACCGCCACTACCACCGGCGGGAGCTACAATTCTAGGGCAAACGGTCGACAGCCCTACATCATCTCAGCCGCAAAACCAACTACCACTCCCAAGCATCATTGGAGCTCGAACAGCTATATCATCGCCAACGCCAAGCACTACACTTCCCCTTTCCCGCCCTGGATTATCCAACCAATCTAATCCACCTTTCCCACCATCGATTCCACGAACTTTGTCATCCCTTCCTCGTCCCCAAGAAGTCCCTCAACGAGAAATCAGTCACGCCACAACGGCAATCATCCGCCTTATCCGCCGACTACAAGGTTTCCCGAACGACTCACCATCCGCGAAACCAACGACACCACCTTCCCCTGCATTCATTATAGAATTTGCATGCGAGGCGATTCCCCACCAACTCTCGCGGATCCACATTCGGATACAAGAAAGATTAGAAGAAGTGTTGAATGTCCTGTCATCAGCTGCCGCCGCTCCTTCCAGAACCGCAGGAACCTCCTACACAAGCGGCTACGAAAACGTGATTAAAGGGCTTGAAGGAACTCGCGACCGCGTTCAAGAGATGCAACAAGATTGGGATCGCACTGTAGTCCAAGTACTCAAGAGTGCTTCTGCGTCGGGGTTTTCCAAAGTGGAGCGAGATCTTGCAGTGGAAAATCAGTGGAGAAGGGTTCTTGGGGTTGGTATTTGTGGTGGAGTTGTTGATGTGATGCAAGATGTGAGACGGTTTTATTGTTAGTTGTTTTTGTAAAGAAAAAAAAATAGATTCATAACAATGCATGGGTACTGAGTTCTACTGAAGCAAGAATAAGAAAAAGAAAGAAAGCGGCAAGGAATATGGATGGATGGCCCAAGACACCAATATGTCCGTTTTGGTATCAACGTTGTCAACATGAGTTCTAACTTCTGCATTTGCATTTACAACTCCAATTGAGTTCACTATTGTCTGGGAAGTCAATGTAGCTGACACATTGCTGGGACGAGTAACTGTTTGTATGGAACTCGTTGAATTGCGAGTAACTGTTTGTATGGCACTCGTTAAATTGCGTTTTAGACCTGTTGTTTTCTGTTTCTTGCCACCAATTGCTTTCGTGTGCGAGGTAGTTTTCTCGTGAGTCAGTGAGCACGTAGACTTTGAAATCACATCCCGTGACTTGGTAGCCTTCAACTCAGATTGGGTTTCAGGTACTTTCGAAGCAGATTTAGATGTTCCAGGAACACTTGATGAGACAACAGGAGCAGCTGGGACTAGTGTGGTGCATGAGAATGAAGACAAAGCAGTGGAAGTACTTCTGGGAGTTGATGATGATTTCGTTTTCAGAGCACTTGTATAAACATTGCGAGTTGAAACAGTTGTGGTCAACGTATTTTCTTTTGTCAAAGGAACCTGCGTTTTTGAAGAACAGGAAGTCGCGTTGATTCGTTTCGTGCTTGGAAATAACAACGACTTTGTTTTTCCGCTGAGAGAAGGCTCAATCGAATTTATAGCTGAAGCTGTGGGATTGAAGATCGTAGTGGGACTGTTCAATTTTGTCGCCGTCTTAATAACGCGTGTCTTGGTTGTATCGCTAGATGAGTCTGCAGCAATAGGGGTTGTTGATTTGGTGAGTGGCGCCAGAGTGGTTTGACTAGTGAATCTGGAAGAAATGGTAGAGCCGAGTTGTTTTGACGTAGATGATGTCCGACTGCGTGTATCTAATTTTACCCGAGACGATGTTTGGGTAGCTCTTGGAGTTTTTGAGAATACAGGTACAGTATTTTCAACCATTGAGCGCGAGGCGAGACTCCTTGTGGGTGTCCTGCTTGGTAGAGCTGTAACTGCTGTCAATGGATCCGCGGTGCCGCTGCTAGTCTTGACGTTCGGTTGCACACTTGGCTCTCTAATTGAAGAGACTGCTGAAAAGAAACGTAAATGTTCGACCACAACGCCCAAAAAAATAAAAATAAAACAATAAAAAACCTGATGTAGGGACTGGTTTTGGAGCTCTGGCCGAAGTGATGATGACAAGCTTCTCAGTTGCGGGAACAGTAAACGTAACAGTCACAATCTGCCCTGGATTGAAGGTCATGGAAGACGATAAAATCTTCGTGGAAGTCACAGAAGTCACTGCCTGCGATATTCCAGTCTTTGTCAAGGTCGCAGAAGTCAGAGCGGGTACGACGGAAGAGATGGTTGCTGAAACGAGGATGGAACTGCTACTAGGAAGACTGTTCAATGCTGAAGTTGCCTTAACTGTGGTTGTTGCTCGTGCAGTACCGGTGGGAGTAACAATAACAAGTTTCTCGGTTTTTGGAACAGTAAACGTAATGGTCACGATCTGTCCTGGATTGAAGGTTGTGGCAGTTCGTGGAATTTTCGTGGAAGTAGCTGAAGTTGCAGTTACTGAGAACCCAGTCTTAGTGGATGACATAAAAGTTCCAGCTGGCGAAATAGGAGGCATGGTTTTGGAAGTAGTGATTGATCGACTCAAACTGCTGGAAGAAGTTGTGGCACGTGTGGCGGTACTGGTGGATGTTGCAATCACCAGCTTTTCTGTTGCTGGCACAGAAAACGTTACAGTCATTATCTGCCCTGGATTGAAGGTTGACCCGGATGTTGCTTTTGTGGGGGTTGCTGCAGTTACAGACTGCCCAGTCTTTGTGGACAGCAAAGAAGATCCTCCGCTCGATCGACTCGAACTATTGGAAGTTGAAGTTGTAGTTCGTGTTGCGACACCGGTGGATGTTACAACCACCAGCTTTTCTGTCGCTGGAACAGTAAACGTAACAGTCATTATCTGCCCTGGATTGAACGTTGAGACAGATGCCGCCTTTGTGGAAGTTGTCGAAATTATCGAGATCCTAGTCTTGGTAGGCGACACAGAAGCCTTAGGCGACGAAGCGATTGAACGGCTCAAACTATTGGAAGTTGAAGCAGTGGCTCTGGCTCTGGTGGATGTTACAATCACCAGCTTTTCGGTTGCTGGAACAGTAAACGTAATGGTCACCATTTGCCCTGGATTGAAAGTCGCAGGAGTCAGTAACGTAGCTGTGGGAGTCACAAGAATCTTAGTCGGCGAGACAGTGGAGGCAGTTTTTTGGGAAGAAAAAGAGTTCTTCATGCTATTGGATGTAGAGGTTGTTCCCGCAGTAGCACTGGTGGGTGCGACTATCACCAGCCTTTCGGTTTTTGGAACAGAAAACGTAATCGTAACCATTTGCCCTGGATTGAAGGTTGTGGCAGAGGGAGTGATTTTCATGGACGTCGCTGACGGTATAGCTAATGAAGTCTGAGTGGAGGAGGAAGTAGCTCCAGTCGAAGAAATTGAAGAAGTGGGTTTGGGAAAACTGGAAGCCACTATTGTGCTTGGTGTGGAGGCACTGGTAGATGACACAATGACTAACTTTTCTGTAGCTGGAACAGTAAAAGTAACGGTCATAACCTTCCCTGGATTGAACGTTATGGCTGGTAGCGCAACCTTGGTGGATGTCGTAGCTGCAGTCAATGCTGACGATGGCTCAGTCTTCGTGGAAGTCTTAGCCAAAGAAACAGAAAAGACGGTTTCGGGGATAGAAGCTGTGATATTCACTCTAGTCGAGGCTGAAGATTCTACCACTGTAGCAGTCGATTCCGCTTTGGTTGTTCGCGTAAAACCAGTACTGGTGGGGGTAACAACCACCAGCTTTTCTTTTGCTGGAACAGTGAAAGTAAGGGTCATCATCTTCCCTGGATTGAAGACCGCTGACAGTGGAGTCCCAGCCAAAGTCAGGGTAGAAGAAGCAACGGCGGAAGTTTTAGTATATGACATTCTTGTCCCCATAGAAGCCGCGGCTGGCGAGGGATTAGAAGTGGCTGTTGTGGCTGTTGCACTGGATTTTCGAGTCGTAGCACTGGCGGCCCGGGGGGTAATGCTAGCTGGCTTTTCTGTTATTGGAACAGTAAAAGTATCGGTAACTATCCGCCCTGAATTGAAAATTGAAGGTTGCAATTCAATCTTCTCAGAAGTAACCAAAGTTGAAGTGGTTGAGGCAGAAGACATGGTCTGAATTGGAACAGATTCATTTGCGTTCGTAAAAGTTATCATTTTTGCGGTAGTAGATGGCAACGCGATAGGTGTGGGTTTCACGATTACCATTGTTTTAGTTTCTGAGAGGAAAATAATCTGTGGAATGGAACCATTCGACACATCAGCTGTTGCAATGGAGCCAACTGATTTAGTTGAAGAACTGTCGCTTTGTGCAGTTGAAGTGATAGAAGTGCTCCCGAAAACAACCGGCATCAGTTTTTCAGTGACCGTGGGTGGGTTTGGAAGTGCAATTGTTGGTATTTGCGTGACTTTGGAGGTTTGAGTGGCTGGAGGGATACTTGCTGGAGATGGACTTTTGGATATCAATCTGGTGTTTTTAGAACTTGCCGAAGATTCTGCTGGGCCAATGAATATAAAACTGAATCGTAAGCAAAGATGGGGTTGAAGATCAGAGTGGGTTTACCGAAAGTCGTTGTAGAATATTCTTCCTGCGAATTCCCAAACGACAGTGCGACAGTTTTGGATGTTTTGTGAGCTACGTCGATTCCTAGTGCTGTATTCATCGCTGTTGTTTGAGCCAGAGACAGAGTGGCAGCTCCTTGAGTTGCGTTTGTTGTGGCTGTTGTGTTTGTTGACGTATGGGCCAGTGAGTCATCCACGGCAGCGGCCACGGCAGACAGAAAGCCCAGCAGCGCGCAGCAAACACGCATCTCGTTTTTGTCCTATTTCTTGTCTCATCAGGTCTTGCTCGTTGCGGGTTGAAGTAATGAACTCGTGAATGAAATTTTCGAAGTGGGTTTTGATGGAAAACAAAAGCGAAGATCTCTTCTTCGAATTCCTCAGCAAGCGAACGGCGCTCGAAACACCGCTCTTGATCCACCCGAAAAAGACGCGTCTTTATGCAGCCACACTGGGCGCTTTGGTCCAGCTGACCTGCAAGAAGCAAGTGGCCCGCTGGTCCTTCCATCTGCTTCCCTCACCCGATGAACATCCGTTTTATGCTGCTTGGTCTCTCCACGCAATATACACAGCATCTATAAAGTTTGCTTACTCGTATTCTGACCGACTGGCGCTTCAATCCCATCTGGATGATGCAAGTGGTTGGCTGAAGAATCATCCCTCAAATTCCTTGCTGTCCCAAAAAATCAACAAGGCCAAAGGAGAACTTAAAACTCTGCTGAAACAATCGATGGAGCTGGAAATGGCTGAAAGGTATTTCACTGAAAAGAAAGCAGACTTTCGATTCCTGGTCCCTCTAGCCTTCAATCGTTTCTTTGGGCTGCCTTCTGGCCTCCATTACCATAAAACTCGCTATTGCGGCTTGATTTTAATGGCACCCATTGATTTAGGCTCTGATTTTGATTGGAGAGATTACTTGGACCGGGTAGAACGCGACGAAAAGGAATTCCCAGCTTATACAGCGCTTCTGCTGCAGAAATATTACTCTTGCTGTAATTTTCATGGCGATTCAGACTCTTTGAACAAACTGTA
Organism: Obelidium mucronatum; assembly: GCA_025765595.1. Lineage (NCBI taxonomy): Eukaryota > Fungi > Chytridiomycota > Chytridiomycetes > Chytridiales > Chytriomycetaceae > Obelidium > Obelidium mucronatum. Next base: position 22,316 of record JAIVFH010000310.1, read on the forward strand.
CAAGGCACAAAGTATGTTTGGCTTCATGTCAAAACAGCCAGTCATGCAAACGCTGGAATTCGATCTCTTTGGGTTTCACGGAGAATTCATGACTATTGAGTCCGTCTTATTTACCTCAAACTATAATGGATACCGCACCCGGCTTGCCGAATCGATTAAACTTCTTGAGCAACAGCAACAACCAACCATTTCGATTGACTTCACGTTAAATCATCACGATCAAATAATTAAGGAAGAAAAAAGACGGATTAGGCATCTCGAAGCGCGTCAATACGAGTGTGCTCGAAGCCGTGACCTCATTACTGAATACTCTCTCGCCCATGGCGCGACTCAAAAGCACAGAGTACTCAAGGATCTATATAATTGCATAAAATCATCGAAATCCATGGTTTCCGATACCCTACACGAATTTGTTGACATGTTATGTTCAACGTCCACTGACACCTTACTGAAGGCGATCGCATTATATCTCTCGTTCACGCTCTTTCTGAAGCAAGGCATTGAAATTCCAGAGATATTTTTGAAAGCGGTGCAAGGTTTCAATTCCCTTTTCACTGATGACAAGGAACATTTTGTTCGGGGCTTTTGGAGTGGCTTTAAAGAATCACCAGAAGCAAGCTCGATGTCGCGAGCACTAAAACCCGATATCAATAAGGTTACATTTTATTGGATGTCTCAAGCGCGTTCTCATCTGACGAAAACACAAACGATACCGACAACACTTTCGATTCAAGACGACATTTTTATTTCATCCAAATCTCCTTACTCATGCCACCAATGCAAAAAAAGTTTTCCAGATACTTTTTTAACTTGCTGTCAAATATGTAAGTCCGCTTGGTATTGTGGACGTGTTTGTCAAATAATGGATTGGAATGTTGAGCATTCCAAGGTTTGCAGAGATGCAAATGATTTGCAAACAGGGGATGTTGTTCGAGTCCACAGTCTTTATCAAGATGGGCTAAGATGGAATGGGCGTTTATGTGAGGTTCTCGATCGGCGCGATAGGTTCAGGATGCTGTTGCAAGTGAAACCTTATGGGCAGATTCTAAAAGGAGATGAAATTTGGGTTTCTTCGGAAAATGTTGTTCGTGTTATGGCGATTGAGAATCAGCATTCAAGAAATATGTTACCATTCGTCACAACAAATTTATAAATTATTATTCTTTATTTCAATATGTCTTGCACCTCAAGTCGTCCAAAAAAAGTTGACCAAAAGCGTCCATTTCCAATTGTGTGCATCCAAACTATTTACATACCAATATAACCAACCATCACCAAAGCCCCGCATCCCACGATTCCAATAAAAACCGTTCCCTTCCACATCCATTGTCGAACGCGCTTCCAAAACTTAAGCCACCCATCGGCATCATCCCCAGCAGTCGCGCGGATTTCTGGAACTCCAGCTTCCAAAGCCGTTCCAGTTCTTCTTGCATGTTCTCGACACCAATCTTCATAAGTCATCAGCAATGGGGTCCGATCGCTCACATTAACTAACGTTGAAAGGGGCGCTGCGGAATGCTGTTGTTGCTGTTGGCGATGGTGAAGATGATGGATGGAAGATCGCCTTCCGGCTCCATGGGTTGGGCTTGAGGCAGTACTGGTATTATTTGAATCGCCATTTGTTAAAGAACTCTTGCGCGAATGACTTCCTGGCACACAAGGGACTGAAGCCAAGTTTTCTGCGAGCATATTATTGGCCCACGACCCCATACTTTTACTCTTTCGATGATGCGCCTTTTTAACCGAAGATACTGCAGGATTTTCCACCAGAATAGAGGCGCCGGCAGGCGGAGATGGCGGTAAGAGACCTGCAAATGATACTCGAGCAATAACTGCTTTGAATTCTGAGAGCAGATCAGGCTGGTCTTTAAGAAGTTGGGTTGCTTGGTAGATAGCCTGAATGTAGAAAAAGTATATTAGCTTCGTTCGTTAAGACAGATCAAATACACACAGCTGGGTATGATGACGGGCTGACACGGCTTTCTGTAATCAAATTCAGAAATTGATGGTATTTTCCGGGGAATCCTTCCTCCAAGAATCGTAGCTACAGCGATCTAATTTAGAGAGGGTATTGTCTTCAACCACCACCAAGAACTTTTACCTGGACTTTGTATGTAAAATCCACCATCAAATCATCCGATTCTACTTTTTTCTCGCTATAGCTTTGTGCTCCAAGCTCTTCTGGGATTTCTAAAGCCCCACCTGGAACTGGTGCAACGCTGGGTGCTCCAAACCAGGGGTTGGAATCCGCTAAGGCAGTTGGAGATTCAATTCGATCGCTCAAAGAGCTAAATGGAGACACCTGCTGCTCCTCCATGGGAATCTCGGGTTGAATTGATTCTGATTCCTCAAAATGTATCTTTTTGTGGGGCTGCAGGGACTCCTCTTCAACATAACTATTAGCCCTTTTTGGATGATTTGTCCAATCCGAAGCATGAGGTTCAGCTGCCGGAGCGGTAGCTGTCAGCACGGTGCTCGCTGGTTTTACGGACTCTTCCAAAGTTGACCCAAAACGAGAATATGTTTCACTGAATGTAGAGCACTTGGAATTTCCTTCTCGTATCTACATTTGGACATCACATTATTTTAGTGATGATAATATATACCAAGATTGGGGCTAGGGCTAACCATATCAACTGTAACTCCGGCGGGTAAAAAGACTTCAAAGCCACCAATCAAATCCTCGCGATTCAAGTCACTAAACAAGTCGTCCACTTCAGAAATGAGACCGCGTTTTGTCAGCTGTCGTTTTTTAAATCTGCTCATGATTCCCAGGAACTGCACGGCCAAGTAAGGTTAGCAAGCATCCTAACATTCATTTGCGTACCCTTTTGTAGTTATCTGGCGTCAGAGTCTTTTGCAGCTTGGCAATATATTCTTTTGCGCGAATGGCTTTCTCTGCCGTGTTGGGTGATGGGGCCTCCATCATATATATGTCTGATGTGTTTTTTAAATATTAGACCAGGGGCCCAGAACCGCAGATTTCCTCCGCATTTTCAAGGTCAGTGTCACTAGCTGGAAATAAACAGATAACAACATGAATTCTAGAAGTATTGCCGAAGCGATTGACGTATATTCCAGAATATTTTGGAGAACAATCAGAAAAGAAAAAACTCAGCATCCCTGGCTTTTAGTATCCATGAAGTTCAGCTTTTTAGTTTTCGCGTTCCTGATATCGACCGCGTCTGCGCAGCTGGCAGAAGGAACTTACAATCTCCTTGTGAACACACCCAAGTGCTTTTCCTTTAGCTTCCTACTTGGACCGACTCAAACAGGAAAAGGCATCTACTTTGTTTCGACACTGACGCCAAAGCTTGTGTCACCACTCACACCCAAGTATGATCCAGCGTGTATTGCTACAATCACGTTCAAGCCTGGGAAAGGAATTTTTGAACCTTACACTATGGGTAAAGATCCTTTGTACAATGGGACCTGTTCTGGTACAACTTTCACTAGCATGCAGTACTTCTTCCCCAGTATTGGCCTAGTCTTTCCTAACTCTCAGCAAATGTTTTTACGTGATGCTAAGTTGACAAACCAAATGGTCATTTCAATTTGGTTTGAAACTTTATCCGTCGCTTGCGAGTATTCATACTACTCAAACTCAGTTGCTCCACGTGGTTACTACCAGCAAGATGGCGAAGCTGTATGTGGATCTCAAGCCCCTTCAGTGCAATCGAAATATACAAACCTGAATTGCCTCTCGAGCTTCGAAACAATCACCTCCACTATTCCAAGCATTAAACTTACAACCCGTAGTCCTGCGTGTCCAAGCGATACAAGCGGATATCAGGCGTTTGCGGCTGTTTACGGTGTTCAGCCACAAGATGTGACAATCTTTGAAAAAGCTAACGGCCAAAAAGTCACTGTAATTGTGTCACAAGGAGCTAGATCTAATACTCCAGTCACTCAATGTATTCTCAATTACAATTTCGTTCCTGGGGGCTCCACAGTTCCAAGTCTTTTCATGCCACTGTCTGGAATCTACACCTTGTACAGTCGCAGTGTATTACCTTCAACACCATCGGCGCCTTCTGGACCTTCGGGATCATCTAAAAGAGGCGAAGATACACTTGCCGGGAGCTGCTTCGATTCTTTCAAATTCGACCAGTATGTTGATTCTATCCGGTTTCTTGGAGGTTGCAATGGTGTTCCAAACGACACAACCAGTCGATTGAATCAGGGGCTCACAAACAAGGCTGCAAGCTTTGCGTCCTATACGGGAACCTTTGACACAATCGACTTTGCCCCAGAGTACCCAGCTACCAAAAGAGAGGTCCAAGTGATCAATTCGAGTCCTGCATTCTATTACAAACTGCTGCGTTGCGGAAAGCAAGAGTGCGGAAACTCCATTGGGACTACTATAGCCGACTGTTACTGTGATAAAGACCAAGGAACATGTCAAACGGGCAAAGCGGACCAACCAAACGGATTTTGCTGCAAAAACACACCCCTTACAAGTTATCCAGCTGGAATGAATTGCGGCCTTGTTTCTGATGGATGTGGAGGCACTGTTCCCGAGAAATTCTGTGCCAATGGAGATGTGTGCAGTAAAAATGTGTGCGTTACTCCAGACACAGATGAAAGCTATGTACAAGCTGCAAATAACCTTGGCCAAAGCTGGACGCCACCTTGCGCGACAAACTGTCTCAAACTCGTGCGTGTTTGTTTTGTGTGATGAGGAATATCGCTAACTTCCCAATTTCCAGTATCCCAACATATCTTCCGAAGCCGTCCTCAAGGCCTCGTGCTATGATCCATCTGGGGCCTTGGAAAAGTATTCTGCCTGTTTTGAAAACTGCTCTCCGAATTTGAGTGAAAGGGTAAGGATGCCGCCCTACAATAGGTTTGGAGTGCTAAACCTGGACCAGGCTTTCTTTGCATTGAACAAACTCTGTTCAGCATACTTGGTTCCAGTTCCAGAGATCGAAAATTTCACCATGTCTGTCTTGACACTCAAACTAAAAGCTCCAAAAGTTGTCCTTCTGTCACTTTCTGCAGGCTTCAACTCGAATTTTAGCATCAGAACCAACTTTTCTAACAACTACACTGGCCCAATAGAAGTGAAAAAGCGCGACGCATCAATAACGTTGTATGATTTACCAGCATTCTTAAAGTGTGAAATTCTTCCCATTATTTTATCCTATCGAGTCTGTGCAGGAGGTTTGAGTGATGAAGGTTGTAGTGGACAGATTTCGAATCATGTCAAAACTATTTACTTGGATCCCAAGTTGAATTCTGACGCTTCAGGATGGCCGAAAAAAGTGTGTCGTTCAGGTTTTGAATGCGGTTCTGACTCTGATGGTTGCGGTGGTACGATTGCGAGTTGCGGAACGTGTAAGACAGGATTTCAATGTGAGGAGAATAAGTGCATAACAACCACAACTACAACTACAACTACTGCAACTTCTACTGCTACTGCTACTGCTACTGCTACTGCTACTGCTACTGCTACTACAACGACTACTTCAACGACTACAACAACGGCGACAACTACCGCAACTACTACAACAACGGCGACAACTGAAACTGTGACCACAACTACTGCTACTGAAGTTGCAACAACCACCACCGTCTCAACGATTTCGAGCTCTGCTGACGTTGCGTACACAGTATCAACGACTTATGTTCCGAGCAAAACTGCGACAGCCACGATCAGCAAACCAAGCGACCTTTACGTGAACGCGGGTGAAATTGTAGCTGCTGGTGGATTGGGATTAGTTGGCGCCGCACTTCTTCTCTAATGATCGTTTTTTTTTTTTGTTTTTGTTTTTTTCTTTCTTTTGTTTTGAAATACTTCTCAATAAAATGTCCTCATCTGAATACGAAACCGCCTCTCAGTTCAGCGACCACTCGGCTCTAACAGCAACGTCAGCTTCTACAATTCCAATCGAAGGATCATTGTTCACCTGTCTAGCTGTAAGTAGGACATTTGGCAAGCCAGGAGTCAAGCTGACGCCCTTCAATGTTCCAAAAACAGTGCCATGTTGCTTTCCGCAGTGCCGACAATCAGAGAGACCATTACCGGTCAGACTGGCACAGATACAACTTGAAGAGAAAGGTGGCTGAGCTTCCACCAGTTTCCATGGAGAACTTTGCGCAACGATTGTCTGGTAACGTGCGCCCTCTTTCTTTTGATTTGCAATCCCGAGATTTTAACACTTTTCTAGCTCAAGCGGCAAAGTCTTCCGAAGATGCTGCCAAGCAAGGATTCAGTGCAACTTGTCAAGTCTGCAGGTGTGTTTTGTTTTTGTCTTGTACTTGACCACGTTTCAAACGCCTGCCCCCCCCTGCTTGCTATCAGGAAAACTTATTCAACCGAGAATGGATACGCGAATCATTTGGCTTCAAAGAAACACAAGGAGGCCCAGGTTGCATGGGATAAAGCGGAAGCCAGTGGAGTCAGATTAGGTAAAATGGGGGGAATGTCATAGTAAAGGAATACGGAAGCTAAAGCATCCCAATCTTTTTTTTTTTTCTGTTTTCGTTTCACACAGCAAAACAATCAGCGAGTAGTGGAACTGCTGCCGCTACCCCTACCGCCGCATCATCCTCTCAAGACGCAGCTCCGAAAGCCCAAGTTCCATGGAGAGTACAACTCGCCTCCGCTCAAACAGAAGACGAATTAAATGCAGTCATTGACTCAAAGATTGCAGCTTCAATCCACTTGGACCCCCACCAAGATTGTCTCTTTTGTACAAACAAATCCGAATCTATGGAATCAAACCTCAAGCATATGGCTGTTGCGCACAGCTTTTTTGTTCCCGATTTGGAATTCTTGGTGGATATGGAAGGGTTGTTGCGGTATTTGGCTGAGAAGATTAGTGTGGGCAATGTGTGTATTTTTTGTAATGGAAAAGGACGCGCTTTGCATACCCTGGAAGCTGTACGAAAGCATATGGTTCGTTTTGTGAAAAGGCTTTTTTTTTTTATTTCTTTAAACTCTTTTTATTTCTATTCACTGATATTTATTTTGTTTACTTGACGTTGAACAGATTGACAAGGGACATTGCAAAGTCGAATACGAAGACGGCGGCGAACTCGAATTAGGCGACTTCTACGACTTCAGCTCCACATGGGCAGACGAACGAAGACGACGAAGAAGCAGAATGGGAAGACATGGAAGATGGCGAAACCGAAGGAATGGAAATCGACCCCTCAGAAATCGAAGACGCCATTGTCGCGCGACGCGCCAGAAAGAGAGTGCCCATCCTCAGTGAAGACGGAATGCAACTCACACTTCCCTCTGGAAAAAAGATTCTCCACAAGAACGCCCACGTGATTCGAGTCCCCAAAAACCCCACTTCCCGATTCGCTGGCAATCACGCGAAGTG
>JAIVFH010000311.1:0-29598 GCA_025765595.1 Obelidium mucronatum
CTTAATCACTCAGGTTTTGAATCGTGATTCTCTGCAATGTCACTCACCTTTCGAATTGTGAGTCTCTAGTATGTTTATTCTGAGGAGACCACACGTCTGCCTAAACACAATCTGATTGGCTGCCAACCTTCTCCAACCCCAACTCCTCTTCGATTCTTCATCATATGAATTTCTAATGTTTAAAAATTGAAATAAAACAATTCTGGCAATTGTAGTTGAGTTGATGATGCTTTTTATCTGGAAAACAACAGTGCAACATCAAGCTATATTACCAGAACCTAAAATTGGGGCCCTATTGGGCGTTGACTGTTTTGCTCATTTTGCTGCCACAAGCCCCACTGAGGAAAAAGTCCTGTTCTGGATTGAGCAAACCAGTTCTATGACTACTAAGCCCAGAATGGCGCTTGTGCCGTTTTATGCCGTGTGTTGGGGCTCTATTGGGCGATGACTGTTTTGCTCACTGTTTTGCTCATTTTGCTGCCACAAGCCCCACTGAGGAAAATACCTGTTCTGGATTGAGCAAACCAGCTCTATGACTACTAAGCCTAGAATGGCGCTTGTGCCGTTTTATGCCGTGTGTTGGGGCTCTATTGGGCAATGACTGTTTTGCTCACTGTTTTGCTCATTTTGCTGCCACAAGCCCCACTGACGAAAAAGTCCTGTTCTGGATTGAGCAAACCAGCTCTATGACTACTAAGCCCAGAATGGCGCTTGCGCCGTTTTATGCCGTGTGTTGGGGCTCTGTTGGGTGTTGACTGTTTTGCTCACTGTTTTGCTCATTTTGCTGCCACAAGCCCCACTGAGGAAAAAGTCCTGTTCTGGATCAAGCAAACCAGTTCTATGACTACTAAGCCCAGAATGGCGCTTGTGCTGTTTTATGCCGTGTGTTGGGGCTATATTGGGCGATGACTGTTTTGCTCATTTTGCTGCCACAAGCCCCACTGACGAAAAAGTCCTGTTCTGGATTGAGCAAACCAGTTCTATGACTACTAAGCCCAGAATGGCGCTTGTGCCGTTTTATGCCGTGTGTTGGGGCTCTATTGGGCGATGACTGTTTTGCTCATTTTGCTGCCACAAGCCCCACTGAGGAAAAAGTCCTGTTCTGGATTGAGCAAACCAGTTCTATGACTACTAAGCCCAGAATGGCGCCTGTGCCGTTTTATGCCGTGTGTTGGGGCTCTGTTGGGTGTTGACTGTCTTGCTCACTGTTTTGCTCATTTTGCTGCGACAAGCCCCACTGACGAAAAAGTCGTGTTCTGGATTGAGCAAACCAGTTCTATGACTACTAAGCCCAGAATGGCGCTTGTGCCGTTTTATGCCGTGTGTTGGGGCTCTGTTGGGTGTTGACTGTTTTGCTCATTTTGCTGCCACAAGCCCCACTGACGAAAAAGTCGTGTTCTGGATTGAGCAAACCAGTTCTATGACTACTAAGCCCAGAATGGCGCTTGTGCCGTTTTATGCCGTGTGTTGGGGCTCTATTGGGCGATGACTGTTTTGCTCATTTTGCTGCCACAAGCCCCACTGACGAAAAAGTCCTGTTCTGGATTGAGCAAACCAGTTCTATGACTACTAAGCCCAGAATGGCGCTTGTGCCGTTTTATGCCGTGTGTTGGGGCTCTGTTGGGTGTTGACTGTTTTGCTCATTTTGCTGCCACAAGCCCCACTGACGAAAAAGTCCTGTTCTGGATTGAGCAAACCAGTTCTATGACTACTAAGCCCAGAATGGCGCTTGTGCTGTTTTATGCCGTGTGTTGGGGCTATATTGGGCGATGACTGTTTTGCTCATTTTGCTGCCACAAGCCCCACTGAGGAAAAAGTCCTGTTCTGGATTGAGCAAACCAGTTCTATGACTACTAAGCCCAGAATGGCGCTTGTGCCGTTTTATGCCGTGTGTTGGGGCTCTGTTGGGTGTTGACTGTCTTGCTCACTGTTTTGCTCATTTTGCTGCGACAAGCCCCACTGACGAAAAAGTCGTGTTCTGGATTGAGCAAACCAGTTCTATGACTACTAAGCCCAGAATGGCGCTTGTGCCGTTTTATGCCGTGTGTTGGGGCTCTGTTGGGTGTTGACTGTTTTGCTCATTTTGCTGCCACAAGCCCCACTGACGAAAAAGTCGTGTTCTGGATTGAGCAAACCAGTTCTATGACTACTAAGCCCAGAATGGCGCTTGTGCCGTTTTATGCCGTGTGTTGGGGCTCTATTGGGCGATGACTGTTTTGCTCATTTTGCTGCCACAAGCCCCACTGACGAAAAAGTCCTGTTCTGGATTGAGCAAACCAGTTCTATGACTACTAAGCCCAGAATGGCGCTTGTGCCGTTTTATGCCGTGTGTTGGGGCTCTGTTGGGTGTTGACTGTTTTGCTCATTTTGCTGCCACAAGCCCCACTGACGAAAAAGTCCTGTTCTGGATTGAGCAAACCAGTTCTATGACTACTAAGCCCAGAATGGCGCTTGTGCCGTTTTATGCCGTGTGTTGGGGCTCTATTGGGCGATGACTGTTTTGCTCATTTTGCTGCCACAAGCCCCACTGAGGAAAAAGTCCTGTTCTGGATTGAGCAAACCAGTTCTATGACTACTAAGCCCAGAATGGCGCCTGTGCCGTTTTATGCCGTGTGTTGGGGCTCTGTTGGGTGTTGACTGTTTTGCTCACTGTTTTGCTCATTTTGCTGCCACAAGCTCCACTGACGAAAAAGTCGTGTTCTGGATTGAGCAAACCAGTTCTATGACTACTAAGCCCAGAATGGCGCTTGTGCCGTTTTATGCCGTGTGTTGGGGCTCTGTTGGGTGTTGACTGTTTTGCTCATTTTGCTGCCACAAGCCCCACTGACGAAACAGTCGTGTTCTGGATTGAGCAAACCAGTTCTATGACTACTAAGCCCAGAATGGCGCTTGTGCTGTTTTATGCCGTGTGTTGGGGCTATATTGGGCGATGACTGTTTTGCTCATTTTGCCGCCACAAGCCCCACTGAGGAAAAAGTCCTGTTCTGGATTGAGCAAACCAGTTCTATGACTACTAAGCCCAGAATGGCGCTTGTGCCGTTTTATGCCGTGTGTTGGGGCTCTATTGGGTGTTGACTGTTTTGCTCACTGTTTTGCTCATTTTGCTGCCACAAGCCCTACTGAGGAAAAAGTCCTGTTCTGGATTGAGCAAACCAGCTCTATGACTACTAAGCCCAGATTGGCGCTTGTGCCGTTTTATGCCGTGTGTTGGGGCTCTATTGGGTGTTGACTGTTTTGCTCACTGTTTTGCTCATTTTGCTGCCACAAGCCCTACTGAGGAAAAAGTCCTGTTCTGGATGGAGCAAACCAGCTCTATGACTACTAAGCCCAGATTGGCGCTTGTGCCGTTTTATGCCGTGTGTTGGGGCTCTGTTGGGTGTTGACTGTTTTGCTCATTTTGCTGCCACAAACCCCACTGAATAAGATTTGGTGCTGGAAAGAATGGAACAAATCAAGTCAATGACCAGAATTTTTAGTAAATTAAAAGGACTCACTTTCTGAAAAATAATAAAGATGCAAAAGGCAAAGAGACACTCTTGGATGGAACTCAAGAAGCTTGGCCAAGACTGTAAGTGTAGTTATCTCAAGGTATGGACCTGTTGTCAGTTGCTGACAACTGTCCTTGTAAGATTCCCAAACAAAAGAAGCAGCACCGGGTCTTTGGCAAAAATCTCTCAATCTCCCGCAAATCTCCCCATCAACAGAAATGATTTTTCTCATGAGCTGTTCCATTTGATTTCCTGAAAGCACTTGAAACTCTTCAAGTAGATATGACAACAAGCCCAAGCAATCTTGAGGATTGTAATGTGACGCAAACTCCATGAGCATCCAAAACTTTTGAAAAAGCCTGCATAAGTTGTGGTTGATCTGCGTCAATCCAAGATGACAATGGAAACTATCAAGAGCAGTCATGAGGCCCCCACAATTCTCGTTGTCATCTGCATTTTCAATGGTGTGATACAAGTCTTCCATTGTGTCACTGTCAAGATAAGGGCCACAAGCACAATGAGACAGCATTGCATTCCAATAATACTTGTCAGGATGAGGGGTGAAGGTGATAAGCTTGTACAGTCTTGTCAAGGTGCGCGAAATGTCCCGGATGTGGACATTAGCCGCAGCATGGTTCAGATCTTGAATGGAAATTGGCTCCTCCATTGTCCATGGAGCTTCTTCAATGCTTGAAGTTGATGACGTGGAATGAATGGAAGGAATGTTGGCATCAGAGGTGGGTGGCAAATCCAACGAATTCCCACCACCGTACCGGTGGATAATTTCGAAGACAGTCTCTGCAGTAGCGCCCTTGGGACTGCCTTTCACATCGATAGTAAAAGTCGAAAAGGCTGTAAGGCGGCGTCTGATGGCAACGCACGGGCGGCCGGAGATGAATTGGGGGAATTGGGCAAATAGCTTTGATAATGGAATCGCCTGCGCATCCATTGATAATGACTCAACATATTTGAGTAAGTTTCTGAAACGCGTTTGCTTTTGCTTTGGAGAAAGGATAGGTTGGCCAGAAGCGTTTGGTGTCGACATTAGAGAGGTTTCGCAAACAATAAATGAGTGACCCTTCGATTCCGACCTATACCCGATAAAAATGACCTGTTCAAAATGACTATTTTTTCACATAACAACTGATTCGAAACCACAACATCAGCCAAAATTTAATCACATATTCTCTTTTATTGAAACTTCTAACTGCAAAAAGGATACTAACGTAACAGTTAAGGTGATGTTGATTTGGGCCTCAGTTCCCACAGCTTTCAACATGGCTGTCAAACAAGCCCTCGCTATTAACCTTGCACTCAGGGCAGATCCGATACGCCTCGCAAATACTGCAGCTCAACCACGCTGAGCTGGAGTGCCATCTTTTTGTGCAGCGGCCATTTTCTGAAACTACTCTACACAACTTCGCCTCCTTTCCAGCCTCTTTCTCCAAATCCTTTGCAACTCTCTTCTGCCTTCTATTCTCCTTTAGTTCCGACGCCGCTTTTCTCTTTGTTTCCTTGGCGGCAACAGCATTGTCTTGCGCTTTTTTCAAGTCTTCAAACGAGTAGACTTGATCCAGTTTTACAAATTTCTCAGGCTGTGCAGCGACTTTTCGAATGACAGAAGCCGAAGATGAAGACTCAAAGTACCCCAGGAACTCTTTGACAGCTGGAGAGAGGTTGGTGGAGTCGTTGGGGACAGCTGCAACATTGAGTTGCGCATTTTTCAAAATGATCTCTTTTGACCATGGATAAATGCCAGTAGTCTTGAACGCAGAACTGATCAGGTGAGGTGTTAGGCAGCTGCGAGCTTCAAGAGTTATTGGTACCAACTCCTCCCCAAGGCTCTTGAACGTACAGTTGCTAAAGCTTCTTTTTTCCTGAAAAAGCCGGCAAATTTTGTTCTTCAAAGTTGCGAAAATAGACTCGTCCAGTGGCTGGAGGAAGTGTGTTGTGTTTGCAGGTAGAAAAAAACCTTTAATACCAAGCTCGAAGCAGTGCGATAGAACGTCAGAGGTCTTGTGGACACCAAGATTGTCCAAAAGAAGCACCGGGGTCAAGCCTGGATGCAAAATGTCCCACCGAGCCTTAAACTCCTTCAGCACAGGTATCCACTGCATCTCGGTCAAAAAACCAGTGTCACTAAAGACAAAGATGCATGCTGTGGAACCTCGTGTGTTTCTTTGGGCATCTGGGTCGGTGATCTCAAGATTTCCGAACTTTGTGGGAAGCACAATAACATCCAAAATTCGGCTTCCAGAGGCAGTTACAAACGGAATAAAGCTAGCCACCTTGCCTCTGGAGCCAGTAAGTTCGTTTGCCCAATCAACGACAGTGCTTACAAGTGCCTTGGAGCTGGAAGAGCTGTTCTGAAGCTTCATTCGCATTTCATCAACATTGCACAGAACTTTCCAACTGAGGCCGTTAGTGGCCATCCAGGCTTCAAACCGCTCAACCCAGTTACAGATCTCCTGGTAAGTTAACGGATCGGTGCGTGCCTGGCTTATAGCTTTGGTAGTTCGAAGGCGAATGCGGTCTGTGTGACGTCGGTAGAAACCATCATACCACTTCTCAGCCGTCCACTCAGAGTTCTTGTGCTTGGCTCGGTAGATTCTTGTGATCAAATTGATGAAGTCTACACGAGCCATAGGACGATGGCAGAGCGATCTGGCCTCTAGGAAGGAGAGGAATGTTTCTTCCTCGACATCTGTGAACTGCTGGTTGCCATGGGAGCGTTCTGGAGCCTTCTCACGACGTCTATAAGCAGATCGGAGTGCGTCAATGTTAATCCCGTGCTCTTGGCTGGCAAGTTTTGCGGCGTTGGTGACAGAATGGTTGGCGTTCACCATATTAGCCATGTCTTGCAGGGCTGCCGCTTTGGCTGTTTCCTTGGATGCAGCCTTTGCAGACTTGGTTTTGGATCGATTCATAAAGGGCTTGCCGTGGTTGACGGTTGTTTGATTGTGTTTTATTGATAATTACAATGTTGTAGTAGGTCAAAATTATAGGATATAGGTCGGAATCGAAGGGCCACTCAATGTTTGTGAGATTTTTGTCGATGGCCACAAATATTTTTTGGTGGCATTTTTGTGTTCGCTATCACCAAAAATGAATAAATACTTCTTCCTCAGTTCCCGACGCTCTCAGCGACTCCATTTCATCAGCTTTGAACTTCTACATGAGTTCTTTGAATTGGTGTGCGCAGTTCTTTCCCGTTGCCTTTAATTCCGAAGCGGCAAACTCACACATCAAATTCACGTTACCTGCCACTCTGTCCCATGCCTCTTCTGTACGCCCATGCTTCAAGCTGGCGTTTGCGGGTCGTGGTTGCGTTGGCAGGCTCTGTGTTGTTCATCCCGCTAACACGATTTTTTTTTTCTCTGTGATTTTTTTTTATTGCAAATTTTGTTGGGCATTTTTTGCCACGAAAAATGAAAAATGAAAAATGAAATTTGTCGATTGCGAAACCTCTCTATTGCTTGGTTTATTTTTCTTTTCAAAGCATCTTAAACAACTCATTCCGCACTTCCAAGTCTACACTTTGGAGCATTAAACTCCACTGCTGACTCCCAATCGTTGATTCGCAGGCAGAGAGTTTCTCTTTCACAAAGGGAATTAAATTTGTAGTTGCGATTGGATCCTGAGTTTCCAATTGGGCTCTTCGCTTTCTATCTGGTGATTCCTCATCGTCATCACTCAACGAGTGCGTGGAAGAGCGTATTGATTCACACCAATGGAGCCGGGCGCTGTTTTGGTTGTCGTGTCAATAGAGACTTCGCTTCAATACATGAGTGTGTGAAAAACAAGGTGCTCAACTCTTCGGCGCTCATTCCTTGTACTTCCATCATTACACTTGAGAGAGTTCCAAAAATACCTTGGACTCTTCCCAAAACATCTGGATTCGCAGTCGAGATCAACGTACCCAGCGCCATCCCCAACGCTTTCCTTTGTTTCGGGTACGTCATTGCATCATAAACCTGGTTTTTTTTTTACAATATGAGCCACGCGAATAGGATAATCGTGAAAAAGTGGGACACTCAACTCGATTCCAAATATCAAGACACTCTGGCAAAACACTCGACCCTTTTCCTGCAACCAAGACTCCGAAATCTTGCAAAAAGGCTACAATGAACGCAGAGTCCCAGACAGCAAACAAAGAAATGATGGTAGTAAAATCCGCAACAACATGATCAACAATCCCTTTTGCGCTACTCTGTAAAATTTCAGTCACGAGTGCCGCCAGCAGCTTGGACTCCATGAAAAGAAGCTGAATCACTTGCAAGTTATTCGACTGCAATCCTGCGCGAACCACTAAACTCACAGCCCTAGCAATATGCTTCGTGGCTTCCAGCTTTAAATCTGTCAGATAGACAGCAAGTTTTCCAAACAAGATCAAACTGGACGGATGCTGAGCAAACGTTCCTGCGTCAAGAATGAAGTAACTTTCAAGCAATCGAAGTACGACTTTTAGATTATCGGATGATCCAAGCTCGATTAAATCAGCAAGACAAGGATAGAGAGAAACGAGCTCTGGCGTCAAGGACGGAGTGTTTTGCAACGTTGTAACCCACAGTTCGATAGAGTCTTCCAAAAAATGCATTTGCTGTGTGGCGTCACTTCCGAGCAGAGTTGTCTGGATCGCAGGCAATACAAGAGAATGCAAGATGATCGATTGTTCTTTCAGAGCCTAGCAATTCAATAAGAGCTCTGAATGATCCAAACACCGTTCAAACGACAAACCAACCTGAACGAGAGTAGATAAAACTAATAAGATGGATGTTCTAAACATGATTTGATCATATGAAGAATCCCAAAGTCTAGGCAGCTGTTCAGTAATTTTACCAGTAAATGGGGCAATCTAAAAAAGACAATATTAATATGCAAGACACTTCCAAACCCAATAGAAGCCGTGAAAGCTCACCTTTTGTCCCATCATATATATAATTCCCTTCAAAGCCGTCAATCCACCAACTTTTGTGTCAAACTCATCAGCTTCAACCACAAGCTCTATCAAAACATGAACACAAGACTCCACAAATGGCTGAAACACTTCGGCATCTGTTAAAAGTCCCTCATCAACCACGACTCTCAAAGTTTTAATCGCTGACAAGCGAACAACCATATCTCGCTCGTTACTTGGTGAAGCAAGATGGATCAATAACTGGTAAAACAGTGGCCTCATTGTCGGAGCCGATTTGACGGCAATCCAATAACTGATTAGTGTAGTACAACGGCAACGAATCAGCTTCCATAAGGGGTTAGCTCCCGGCTGCGGTTGGGCAGTACACTCTGGAAGCAGGCGAGTTTCAAACCAGTTGTCAAATTCGAGGTAATCATATAAGTCATCTGTTGTTCGCGAAAAAAAAGTCAGGACCCATCATAGAATCCAACATATTTGCAAACATACATGAACAGTAAGCCACGGCAGTATATACAGCATCTTTCAGTAGAATAGCTCCTGACTCAGAGTTGGGCGAGACATCTGAAACTTGCTGAAGCATGGCGATTAACGTAGGTGCCAAAGCTTCGCGATGCTTGTTCAATAAGTCCATAACTGCTTTTTGTGAACACATCTTGAATGGAGTGTTTAATTAACTAAGAGACGATCGAATGGACAAAACACACCCGCAGGCTGAACTCGTACTGATCTGCATCTTCGTCCGCCATGAAGCTCTCAGGTTCGTCATTCCATCGCTCCAAGTCTTCTTGGCTCAAGATCATGTACTTTGTAATGAGGATTTCCATCGCCGTTCGTACAAAATCAGGCGTCAGAAGATTATCCGCAATTAACTTTATGGCGTCGTCAGTTTGAGGGTGGCGATCGGCTTTAAATACGGTTAACAGGAAAATTGATTTGATTGAAGCCATCACACTCACGTGGCCTCAAAGAAAACTGGGAATTTTTGACAACACCGCGGAATAGAAACAGCCCCTGCAACAAGATTCTTTCCGCAAAGTCATCTGGATTCCCATTTGCATCGGGAACTCCATTGCTGCTGCCGTTGGCAATCAAAGTCCAGTAGAAACGAACAACATCCAGACTTCCACGACAAGCCACAAAATTTACAGCGCGGGAGTTCATCAAGTCAGTGTATATTTTTCCGATGGTCAATGAAATCTTAGTCGTTGCTTGAAATATTGGTTTCAGGGTAGGATGGATGCCAACCGCATTACCTATGTTTTCACAACTCCATCAATCAATGTGTTCACAGGAAGTAAAATGCGAAATGCTTACGGATTTGCAGCATTTTTTGAAGACAATCGGTCAAGGATGCAAACAGTTCCTATTAAAAAAAAGTCGGCAACAACTTGAACAAACAGAAATACTAACCACACATCCTTCCACTTTCTCAAAAGGCATATAGTAATCAGGCGCCGGTACCATGGGACCTGCACCTCCACGAGCAGTGCCATCAGGAACACGAACCATATCATCGCGTTCAGGGAATCCATTGACAATCAAACGACGAAGAATTTTTAGAGCCAATCGAGCAATCTGAATTGTTCCATCCAACTTCTCAATCAAAAATGCATCAGAAAGAAGGCTTCCAGGGTTATTTGATGGGAAATTCGACAAGAACATTGAAGCGTTGGAAGAAAACAAGTTTGAAAGATTTTGAAATATTTGCGGCGCCATCTATTGGGCACACGTCAACGCGAGTAATAATTAACTATATTAGGCAAGTGAATATACCTGGTACAACACATTCCTGACTCGCGGGGTTCTCACAGAGTATAATCCTTTCACAACTCTATGGAAAGTATAAATGGAATGCTGCTGTGCCAAATTCAATCGCTTCAAAAGATTCACATCTTGAGGATTCTGCGCAAGCTGCTGGTAAAATACTGAGGATGGATTCAATGTTGATTCAATAGTGGATAGTAGCGCCGGCACAGCTTCCGGCCTTTGTTTTTCAAGGACGGTTCAATGAGGGTCAGTGGTTCACAAAAGCTGATGAATTCAGTTTACCATTCGTGTGGATAGTCGATTTGAGCTATTTTTGAGTAGATCTCAGCATATGCGCGAACAATCTGGTGGACGTGATAAATGTCAAGGATCACACCCGGAACAACTACGAGTACTAGATGGCACCTTTCCGGATTCTTCGCAGACCAGCGTCAGAATCAAGCTTCGGATCGCCGCTTTTTCGTCCGCTTGCAAGCACGTTTTCGCCGTTTTCCGCCAGGTTTTGTCGACGCCGTTTTTCAAATTCAACGCCGCCAAAAGCCGCGCGTTGTGCGGCAGCGACGCATCGGCGGCGACTTGCTGAAGAAAAGAAAGAAAGAAAAGAAAGAAATTAAAAAACAAGAAACCGGCGGCGATGACTCACCAGCAGCGCAAAGTGGTGCATGTGGCTGTGCGAAGCGGCTTCAAGCTGCTGCTCGAGCGACTTGTCGTTGCGGGACGTCTGCGAGGCGAGGAGGACAAAGAGCTGTCCAAGCTGGCCGGCAGTGTTGATCATGTTTTCTTTTTGAAAAAAGTTGAGAGAAGAAGAAGCTCAGCAAACCCAAGGCTGCCATCGGGATAAACATGTTTATATTTATTTCATTCAAATGTGCAGTGCAACACATTCTTCAATTTGCGAGCGAAGAACCTCAGAAACTGTTTCGTTCGTTGTTCGCACAGTCAATCGATACATCTGTTTTTCAAGGAGTTAAGTTTCGCCATTAACACCCCACCAAGAAGGAAGAAAACCATTCAAAGGCTACAGTTTTACCTGGTACTCTTCGTTCCGCTCAAGTCTTAACATGCAGCCAACCTTTCCCAAATCAGCTGCATTGAAAATACCCGCTCCAACAACACTCAATGGAGAATCATCCACACTCTTGATGATCCCCATTCCTAATCCTTCTACAATCTTGATCAACTCCGCCTTGGAAACAACAACTCCAGAGGCAGGTCGGAAAACTACTTGAGACTCTCGCGGTAGTCCCCCGATTTGTTTCCAGCGGTTGAAAAAGTCGTGGGCTGGCAAATCAATTGGAATCACAAACTTGGAGATAATGATTGGAACACGAAGCGTTAACGAAACTGGGACATTTGAGGAGATGCCATCACCAATCGAGCAGTTCACTGTCATAAAGGAGATTGGTTGACAGATTCCAACACATTCCACCTTGTAGATTTGATGCAATTGGGTTCCAGAGGGAATAATTGATGAGATTGGTTGCATCAATGTCACTGAAATGTTGGGATCGGCTTGTATTTCGGCAGACAGCGACGTGATGGGTTGGGATGATCGGTTTCCAAAGAATACAGCAATGCGACCCAGTTGTCCTCGGTATTCCGTTTTAATTCCAATTTCCAGGTTCGCATCTCTGTGCAAAAGACCGTTGGCTGCAGTAATGAGACGATTGTATAGCGTAGAGTCATCCATTCCTCCACTCAACGCCTTAATAGCCGGCTTCACCTGAGTATAATCTATACCACCAGCACCAAGAGCATCTATCACTGGTGCAGATTCCTGGTAGGTTGGCTGCGGTTGTTGACTCGCACCCCCTTGCATTTCCAGCTTTGACAGCTCAATCGCCCTCAGAATATCCGCCTCCTCACTTCCTGCCTCTTGAACTCTCTCATCAAACGTCTTGAGCGGGGCTTTTGCTGCAGCAGTAGGTCTAGCAACACCACCACCAGCAGCAAGTGCAGCGTCGCGAATCGCCTTTGCTTTTGCAACTTCAGTGTTGGCATCCTTTCCTCCAATAACCCACGTTCGTTTATCCTCTGTATCCGCAATCTTTTTGTTCAATCGAGACAAGAGCGCCGATTCACGTTCTGGGTAGGCTGGCATTTCCTCACACACTGTTTGGAGGAGCTCATCAGTTTCTCTAGTGGACAGCGCCAAGTACTCTGAGGCTCGTTGTTGCAGTTCAACGTCTAGGACCGTTTTGTGTTGTTTGAACACTGCCAACACTTCTTCCTTGATTTCGGGGAACAAGTTAATGAACTTGACGTAGGTAGTCAAGAGCAGCGCACGAGTTGGAGCAGAGCAAGTCGGGAACTTTGAATGCAGTGCTGTGAACTGATCAATTGGCGTGCATCCTGGCATATTCGCAATCAAATGCCCAAACTCTCCTAAAATACAACCCCCAACTTTGATGGTAGTTTCATGACAATTGGGTGACCGGAGAGCTCCAAGAATAGTTGCCACAGCATACTCTTGAAGAACCTCGTTATTGGTAATGATTTGAACGACACGGAACCAGATATCATCCGATACAAATTCACCGGCGATTGTAATCAGTTGGAGGACAATATCCACGTACCACGCGTATTCCATCGCAAACTTTTCCGTTAAAATCGCAATTTTGAGAACCATTTCTTCACGGATAGCAAAATCCGCGATTTGCAGGTATTGCAATAATTCCGATACAATCACACGAACATTGGTTTGGTCGCACATGCTGTAAAGAAGGTCCAGGGCACTTCGTCTGACACTAATGTCTTTATCCTTCAAAGAAGCGATGATAGTCTCCTGGTGGACACGCAGAGCATCCAGACAGTTTCGTGCGCCAGTTGCGGCCAAATGACACATGGTTTCCAATGCAAGGTATCGGCTATTGGTTTCTTTAGCCACGATGAAGTTTCCCAAAAGAACCAGAGTCTGATCAACAAGGTCTGAAATGGGATCCAAGTGGATACAGAGGTTGATTGCCTCAAACAAAATCGCATTCTGTGCATTGTTGTGTTGTACATTTTTGGGGACTTCGTTGCTGTTTTTGATTATGTAGAGGAGAACGTCGTTCAGTTTTCGGAACACTTGAGGGTCGGCTATTTTTTTTTTGGTTCAGCCAACAAACAAGGTGAAACGACAAGAAGGGCAGAGTAGCTCACCAGGTGCCGGGTAATACTGTAACAAACGCAAGAGTTTAACTTGCAGCCAAGGAACCGGAATTTTGTAATACGTATATTCACTGGTGACATCTTTTTCAATCAGAATTTTGTGAAGTCTGTTAATGGCCTTGTTAACAGATCCTTGATATTCTTCTGGGTACTGTTGAGCTAACGCTAAAACAAGAGTGGCTACAGCAAGTGCGGTACCCTAATGTCCGATTCATCAATTTTAAATTCAGTTCAATGAGAACAATCAACTCACAAAGTCACGATCATCCATCATGTAGATAATCTTCTGGGCCCAATCAACAGCCTGGAAAATATCAGGGAACTTTCTAAACAGTCGCAGCAGGCACAAAGCTGCCTTCTTTCGCACAAAGCTTGTGTGGTTTCTAAATAGACAAGGAGGTGTGAATCAAACTTGCTTTACATTCACAAACTTACCCAGAAACCAAAAGCTGCTGAACCTCCGTCATCAGATTCATGGCCATATCCCTGCTTCCGATATTTGCAATTGCATGAAGCGCCAAACAAGCGAACACTTCGCTGGAGCCTTGTAAATCACGTAACAGACAGTTGACAATCAAACGAGAGAGGTCCGCATTTTCGCCCAGCATTAATGTGACGGCCAAGTAACCCTTTACAAAGACATTTGAGATGCCTTTGTTTAACAACTGAGTGGGAAACTCACAATCTGCTTTTCAGTGTACTTGTCAGAAGACAACAGATCCACCATTTCCATTTGTCCAAAGTCAACAGGCCATCCCAGAATATACATATACAACAGTTTGGCAACATATTTCTTCTTCTGGTAGCCAACGAGCTTTGGGTCTTTACAGTGTGCACAATATTGTGTGAGTGCTTTTGGTGTCTCTATCGCCTCCCCAAAATCCACACTGAATCCTCACCTTTGAACTTTGTTCGGATGTTTGACAATTCCTTATTGATTCTCTTTTCTTCGAGTTCTCTTGCTCGGCCTGTTATGAATCAATGTTTTTGGCTAAATGGGTTGGAAACTATTTTAGCAAAAGCTTACAGTTACGCAGATCGGCGATGAAGATTGTGAGGCTGTGTGAAAGTATTATTTTATCATGTTGGATGCGTTGAGTGAGCGACCCAAAGTAGATGACCAAACTGAACTACATACCCTATATCGTTCGGTAGTTAGGATCGAAAAACAGCAGCATTCACTTTACCTCTCTAATTGAATATCGAGGTCACAGAAACGACAAACGAGGGTAGAAGTGGGCGGTTAATGCTGATGTTTGCTCACTCAAAAGCAACAAACCATTTTCAAGAAAGTTCAAATAAAGCCCGAACACAACCCTTGGAATAATATCATCAGTTTATTTCAATCATCGTAATACTAATTATGCGTTTAAGGGATTCCCCCTTATTACGAAAATACCCCATTTAATAATAAAACAACACTGTCTTTCAACACATCTTGTAATCATGAGTGGCTTCAATGTTAGTGAGCTGACCGTGGCATTTGTAGGAAATACTAATATCCAGGTCTCGGTTGTTGCTCTTGTTTGGCGACAGGCTAAAAGTACCAGTGATTTCCTCTCCCTCTTTCAGGGCAAGAGTTTCAGTCAGGTAAAAGACGGTCTGAAACAACAGAAAAGCGGTTGTTAGCAAAAATTTTGTGAAGTCTGTTAATGGCCTTGTTAACAGATCCTTGATATTCTTCTGGGTACTGTTGAGCTAATGCCAAAACGAGAGTGGCTACAGCAAGTGCGGTACCCTAATGTCCGATTCATCAATGCTAAATTCAGTTCAATGAGAACAAAAAAGTCAACTCACAAAGTCACGATCATCCATCATGTAGATAATCTTCTGGGCCCAATCAACAGCCTGGAAAATATCTGGAAACTTTCTAAACAGTCGCAACAGGCACAAAGCTGCCTTCTTTCGCACAAAGCTTGTGTGGTTTCTAAGTAGACAAGGTGGTGTGAATCAAATATTGCTTTACGTTCACAAACTTACCCCGAAACCAAAAGCTGCTGAACCTCCGTCATCAGATTCATGGCCATATCTCTGCTACCGATATTTGCAATTGCATGAAGCGCCAAACAAGCGAAAACTTCGCTGGAGCCTTGTAAATCGCGCAACAGACAGTTGACAATCAAACGAGAGAGGTCCGCATTTTCGCCCAGCATTAATGTGACGGCCAAGTAACCCTTTATAAAGACATTTGAGATGCCTTTGTTTAACAACTGAGTGGGAAACTCACAATCTGCTTTTCGGTGTACTTGTCAGAAGACAACAGATCCACCATTTCCATTTGTCCAAAGTCAACAGGCCATCCGAGAATATACATATACAACAGTTTGGCGACATATTTCTTCTTCTGGTAGCCAACGAGCTTTGGGTCTTTACAGTGTGCACAATATTGTGTGAGTGCTTTTGGTGTCTCTATCGCCTCCCCTAAATCCACTCTGAATCCCCACCTTTGAACTTTGTTCGAATGTTTGACAATTCCTTATTGATTCGCTTTTCTTCGAGTTCTCTTGCTCGGCCTGTTATGAATCAATGTTTTTGGCTAAATGGGTTGGAAACTATTTTAGCAAAAGCTTACAGTTACGCAGATCGGCGATGAAGATTGTGAGGCTGTGTGAAAGTATTATTTTATCATGTTGGATGCGTTGAGTGAGCGACCCAAAGTAGATGACCAAACTGAACTACATACCCTATATCGTTCGGTAGTTAGGATCGAAAAACAGCAGCATTCACTTTACCTCTCTAATTGAATATCGAGGTCACAGAAACGACAAACGAGGGTAGAAGTGGGCGGTTAATGCTGATGTTTGCTCACTCAAAAGCAACAAACCATTTTCAAGAAAGTTCAAATAAAGCCCGAACACAACCCTTGGAATAATATCATCAGTTTATTTCAATCATCGTAATACTAATTATGCGTGTAAGGGATTCCCCCCTTATTACGAAAATACCCCATTTAATAATAAAACAACACTGTCTTTCAACACATCTTGTAATCATGAGTGGCTTCAATGTTAGTGAGCTGACCGTGGCATTTGTAGGAAATACTAATATCCAGGTCTCGGTTGTTGCTCTTGTTTGGCGACAGGCTAAAAGTACCAGTGATTTCCTCTCCCTCTTTCAAGGGCAAGAGTTTCAGTCAGGTAAAAGACGGTCTGAAACAACAGAAAAGCGGTTGTTAGCAAAAACAAAATATTTCAAAATAAACTTGAAAGTGAGAAAATTACCTGCTTCCAGTGAGTGTACGTGTCTTGTGGACCAGTTGGCAATTTTACAACCTTGTGGCATGCAGTGAAATAGCAGTCAAAGTAACAAATGAAGGCAGTGAACATAGTCGTCTCTTGTGGCAGATAATTTAAAGGGGACTTTGAAATGCCAATTCCTTCGACTGTGACAGTGTACAAATCAATATCTCTGAATCCACAAACAGTGCTGTTGACAGCATTTGCATTCACGGTGTCGACCAAAGGTTCACGAAGAGCCAAACTCTTGATGTGAGACATGTCGAATCCGTAAACATTGTCCCAAAAGTTGATTTTCGAGTCCTTGTATTCTCCGTCTTCAATAGTGGCGAGGTACATTGTGGCCTTGTCTGGGAAGATTAATCCGCCCTTTGTCAAGTATCGGTCGCGCGCGTAAAGGCACAGTGTTCAACTGATAATTGATTGTTTTTTAAGCTACTAATTCTCCAAACAAAACAAATCAGAACGCAGACTCACCATGGACTCATAAAGCAAAGCATATCCCATCCATTCGGATATAATAATATCGACTTTGTCTACAGGCAAAACAACTTCTTCCATCTTTCCCTTTACAAGCAAAATCTTGTCCTCGTTGAAACCATTCGCCTTCACAATGACCTTTGCCTGATCAATAATATTGCTCATATCGACACCAATGACTCGCTTTGCCCCGGCTTTTGCAGCAAACATGCACAGAATGCCTGTTCCACATCCAACGTCCAAAACAACCTTGTCCTTGAAGAGGTGTTGGTTGTGCCAGATTGAGTTACGGTAACTGATTGTACGGACTTCATCCTTGAGCATTTCTTCGTGGATTCCTTTTTTGTTTGTAAAGAGGGCGGTGATTGGTTAACACGAGTATCGGTTGAACGTCGCAAAACCGGATTAATACCAAAATGGGCGTAAGAGTCAAAGTAGTAGTCTGCCAAGAGATCGGTTAGAATCACAGAATTAATAAGAGCGACGAGTTAAATCACATACCCTTTGAGGTCATTGCAGCGTCGGCAGTTGAAGTTGGTTTCGCAGCCATTTTGGAGAGTGAAGAAAAAAACAAAAACAAAAGCAAACAAATGTTTGGTGTTTCAGTTGGGTTTGGAACAGCCTGGTTTCTGCTTGAAGCGGCAGCGATCAAACACAGCCGAAGTGCGTTGTTTGGAGCATCCACTGCCCTGCGAACACAGGGGATTTTGTACGCGGCGAGTGTGCCGCTGAGTGTGCTTCTCGTGAAGGCGATGGACTACCGCCGGACTGAGTCTGACTACGGTGCTGTCTCGGCAGTGGCTGTTGCCGCTTCGACCGAGCTTCTGCTTGCCAGTGTTGCGCTTGTGTGGATGCCAAACACGTTCTTTGGCGGCTGGAAAAGCGGAATAACAAAGTGCTGCGCGTTTGTCATGTGGACCTCTGGCTGTCGCTTGGTGTATGCGTTGTATTTGGACGAGAAGCGAGGGAGGAAGTCCAAGGCGAAGAAGGAATAAAACTTGAGGTGAAATGGAGCAAGTGTTCAAAGACCACAACAGCCAGCAGGGCATTGTGCGGACTGCAAGAGGTGCACTCCTCAATGCTCATCTGAATCAGTTATTGGGATTAACGCATTCATGCGGCTGTAGAACGCACTCGGCAGGAGGCACTTTCATCGACAGCCAATCTTTCGGACGTTCTTGTTGAAGCTGTCAATCTGCCTGTTGCAATTGCTTTTCGAAACCAGCAGCAAATTGAGTCAGTTGAAAAGAGTCTTTTGGCCGAAGTACTTTAATAGCCCCTTCATCTTCAAAATGGTCCAACTAACTTCCAAAACCCCAAAGTCAAAAGTATTCGCGAGTCAAACGAAAAAATGGCTTTCACTCGTCAGTAAACTGAATTCATCTCTCAAAGAGCTGGGCGATGTTGAGAATTGGGCGAAAGCGATAGAAGCCGATGTGGAAATCGTTGTTAAAGTCCTCAAAGACGTTTCTCCAGAGAGGAGTCATACAACAATACAATAAACGGAAGTTCAAGTGCTTAGTATAATATGAGTTCGAAATTTAAACATTGCCTTTTTGCGGAATCAGAACGACAACGGAGAAACTTGAAGAGGGGACTCCAACAAGTGAAAGACGCTCCGCCACACACTTAAATCAAATATGACCTAATAATTATGACAAAACATTTTCACAGTTGTTAAATAAGTTGTCAACAAACAAGAAATAATTCACGCCCCTGAAAAAGTGGTTGCATAATTGCATTCCCAAAACAACGTATTATAAAGACACTTAAATATTAATTATCATTTTCAACAGCACACAGTCGGGCTTCAGTCGTAACTTTCACGCCCAATGTCGCAATTTCATCAAGTCTCGTGTTAAATATTCCTTCAGTTGATGTCAAACAACGAGCAAGTACCGTTCTATTTTTTGCCCCTGATATTAATTATCCAGTCAAACGACTCTGAGTGCCAAATTCAAAGACAGTAACCGCCGCCCTCTCAATTATCTTTAAAATAGAAAGGCACCAGTGACTTGCAACTGCCAGCGATATGGTAACGATACTGCATCGGATGGAAATTTTGGTATTCAACAAGTTAATAACTATCACTCAACGCAACACAAAATTGTCTCTCTCTGTCCTTATCCATCCACCGCCTATAAGTAATTTAGAATGGTGTTCTTATGAATTTTTCCACCTTTCTCATAACTCACCCCGACAAGTATTCTTGGAATGCAATGCTGTCTCATTGTGCTTGTGGCCGTTATCTTGACAGTGACACCATGGAAGACTTATGTCACACCATTGAAAATGCATATGACAACGAGAATTGTGGTCCTCATGACTGTTCTTGATAGTTTCCATTGTCATCTTGGATTGACGCAGATCAACCACAACTTCTGCAAGCTTTTGCAAGCTTTTTCAAAAGCTTGGATGATGCTCATGACTCGTAGTCATGTGTGTGCGTCATATTACAATCCTCAAGATTCAATGTTTGGGCTTTTTGTCATAAGTGCTTCCAGGAAATCGCCGCATCTGGCCGGCCCCTGCCTTCGCGTTGGCCTTAATGAACCAGGGAAATTAGAATTCAAAAATGAAGCTTTGCGAGTCGCGTTCTAGGTTAAATAAAAGCAAAATACTCTTTCTTTCCATCTTCCTTTCCAGACCTTTCTGTTTTACTCAGTCCATACACAAACTCAAAAAGCCAAGCAGGAAATGGACGCCAACGAAGTGCCACCGCCGCCCACGTCGGCGGGAAGCAAGCGCAAGCACGAAGAAGACTCTGGCGACGGCGAGCCGATCAAAGTAACTCGCGGCGCCATTCGCATTGCTGACAGTAACTCAAACCAACACCCACCAGAACACCGCGGACTACGCGCGCCTGACGATGCAGTCGCCGGCGCAGAAGCGCGCGTTTGTCGCCGCCGAGACGCCGGCCGCGTCGCCGATGAAAGGCGTCGAGGCGTCGCCGGTTTGTTTCGTTTGTTTCGTTGTTTCTTTTGCGACTTCTCGCCCTAACCGCCGTCTTTTGCGTCCAGGCGCCGACGCCGGGCGCTGCGGCAAAGCGGAACTGTGAGTGCGTTGAATAGTGGCCGCGTTGTTCTGACTGCTTTCCAGTGCTGAGTGCGTTCCTGAAAGTGAGCGAAGCCAGCGAGCCAAAGACTCGGCCGAATCCCGCAAACCCGCCGGCTGCATCCACTGCTTCGGCTCCTGTGTTTGGCTCTTCGGCGGCGTTTGGGTCCGGGTTTGCACCAACCACATCTCACAACTCAACAAACGGAACATCACTAAAGAAAGATGCCGATTACAAAAAAGACGGTCGAAAATGAAAAGAATCCGTTTGGTTCAGTTGCGTTTGGAGACGCGGGTCGCTCTACCTTTCAGTTTGGAACGAGCGTGTTTGGCGGTTCTTCTGCTCTTGGATTTGGGGCTGCACCCACTGTTGCCACCGATTCTGCTGCTAGCATTTTTGGATCCTCTTCGTCTACCTTTTCTGGATCAGCTTCTGTTTTTGGGTCGTCTGCAAAGACAGCTGGTACACCCAAGAGTAATCCGTCGAAATCTGAAGCTTCAACAGACACTAATATTTCTACCAAACCCCCTGTTTCTCCTGTTTCATCTGCTGCTGCAACGATTCCGATCGCACTGAAACCTGTTTCTCCTTCAACTGCGACCACTACGGTTTCTTTTGCTGGATCACTTGGCGGACGCGACTCGGAATCAATTTCTCATGGAAAAGATGCATTGAGCTCTGTGAGTCCTGAATGCTGTCTTTGAAAAAAAAAATCAAGGAACTCGTGATGAATTAAACTTTTCTTCAGAACTCTACAGTGAAGGCAGTCTCCTTCAGCTCTTCTGAACCTGCGTTTGGGTCGAAAGCGTCCAGCAGTGCCCTCTCGTTTGGCGGATTTGGTTCATCAACGGCCGGTTCCAAAACTGCTACATTTGCCGCGTCATTATCATCGTCGTCATCAACATCAGAAAAAGAAGCTTCCTTCATCATCTTCTGCTTTTGATGACTTGTTAAAATCAGGGGCATCCAACAAGGCTTCATCGAAACCATCAAAAGAGGAGGACGATGGCAGCGATGATGAGAATCCTATTGAGCATGAAGTACCGATTGAAAAGAAAGTTGATATCCCAGAAGTAGAAGGTTTTGTTCTTCTTGCTACCTCGTTGTTTTTTCTTTCTGAACCTTCACAAAAAATAGTGAAAACTGGAGAAGAAGATGAAAGCAATATTATTCAGGTATTTTGATGCCTCTTCTTTTTTCTGGGCTCACCATGTTTCTTTAGATGCGATGCAAGTTGTACCGAATGGATGAAACAAATACATGGAAAGAACGCGGAGTCGGTAATCTGCGGCTAAACTGTGACGAATCTAGTGTCTCTGCCCGCCTCGTGATGAGAGCTGAAGGAGTCTTGCGGCTAATCTTGAATGTCCGTGTTTTGCCTGGGATGCCTTGTCAGATTGTACAGGATAAATTCGTTCAGTTTTCGTGTTGTGAAGATGTGGGTACGCGGTTGACACGGTTTTTGGTCAAGGTATATATCATTATGCTGCTCTTATTTATTTTTTCTTTATTTTTTATTTTTATTTTTATTTTGGTTTTTTCATCTTTTCAATAATCGGCTATATCCATTAACCAGACGGCCAATGAAAATGCTGCGTTGAAGCTTTTAAATCATATTCGCATCTTTTCAGAGAAAGAGGGGGATACTGCTTGAGGGAATTAATACAAAATAATTTCTTAAACCAAACACTTCTTGATCAACATCTCGCATCTGCATTTGTGTTGCTGACTTTCTAAACTATTGGAAGTTCTGAAAGTTGGTCCGATAAACTGAAATTGCTGACGTACGACGCATAATGCATTTCCATTTGGAATCAAAACTGTTTTGATGAACTTCAAAAGTTGAAGCGCTTGAAACCACGTTCATCAATCTCAGAAAGCTCTCCTAAGAAGCTTTGATTCTGGTGTAGCCTATGTTCTTGTCATGGCGCTTCCCGACATAAACAAACGCGTTAACTAGAGTGACAGTATTCACCCTACCAATGCCGGGTACGATCTTATTTGGCATATCATTTTTGGACCGGTTGATTGAGCTGGGATTAGACGGAAAGAAACCAAATGGTGTAATTGTAGTAGTTTCTTAGATCGTTCCAAACATATTTTTTTTTGTTTTTGATTGGCCAATATGTCATTCTGGTCACTTCGGAAGAGGCTCATTGCGGCGACAGTCTGCACCGTATGTCTGCTGGCATTAGTCAGTTTGATGTTTTCTGATACCAGACGAATCTCGCCAACTGCAGCCGTTAAAATGCCGCAGGTTGTCAGAGGAAACTCTACATACCACTTCCCAGCCAATAATGATTCGTTCACCATGACTGAGATTCTGGAACTATGCCACAGTCGATCTCACGAAAATGTTGCGCTCACTATTACCCAGCGATATGCCCTTGAAGCCCCTCTTGATGCTATTCGTGACGATTACCTCAATACCTGCCATCCAATTGAAATCAGCACTTCCCAGGTAAATATGAAGGACATATTAACGAAAACCTACTAAAGATGCTATAATTATAGGGTGCAAGATCTATGGGACACTGTTCTGATTTTGCCCAGTACATCTATTATGGCAACGCTCGACTCTCTTCGGACCAATATGAAGCCTCAACATTCACGCTCAAAACTTCAAAATGCTCTCAATCAATGTACCTTCACGGAGAATACCTGATTTGGCAGATCCTGGAAAGCAAACACAAGGTCAAGAATTTGTGGATGCCAAACCTCGAACAAGTCACTGCAAACGATTTGAAACATGTCGAAAATATGGATTTGATTCTTTGCAAAACCAAGGTTACTTGCGAGGCGTTTGATGCTCTTTTGAAGGAAAAAGCCCTTCCAAAGTCACCAAAAACCTATCTTCATGTCGCATTCCACTCCGGATACATATCAAAATGCCTGTGGAACATTTAGGGGCTTCACACGTACAAAAAATGAGCCGGAATTACAACAAGTTCTTCCACGCTTATGGTGGCTCGGGTCGGAAGTCTTCTGTTGAGCTGGTGGATTGTTGGTTACAACACCATACTTGGCCGACTCTCACGATTGTAGGGCATCATCCAAAAGAGTATTTCGTCGAAAGATTCGGTGGAATTCCCTGGAATCTTAGGATTTTGGGAGGTCTGCCGACCAAACAGCTTCGGGAACTCCAGTTAGCAAATGGAATTCACATCTGCCCTTCCCAACAAGAAGGATATGGGCATTATATAAATGAAGGACGGGCTCTCGGGGCTATGGTCATGACAACAGATCACGCGCCAATGAACGAGTTCATTGTTGACGGGAAGTCTGGAATACTCTTCAACCACTCTAAACCGTTGGCGGAACCATACCAGGCAATGGCTCCGTATTTTGTTTCACCTGTGAAGCTTGAACCAAGCCATATCTGCCAAGCTGTGAAACGTGTGTTGAAGTTGAGTATTGCTGAACGAAAAAGAATGGGAGAAAAGGCTCGACTCGACTATGAACGTGACAATGAATTGATGAAACAAAATATCAAACGACTGATAAATGGAGAACTCTTTTAGCTTGTATTATTAAGCACTCATGTTTGTTTTTGTTTGCTGGTTCAAATATAAAATATTTATTTAAATTCAAGACAACAATCGGTTTTGTATCTTTTGGGAACTGGTCCATTGATCCTTTGGAAGTACTGAAATAAGATATAGGGATTAGTGTATCGGAGGTTTCCTTTTGTCGGAACACCATTCCTCGCTCATGCCGTTTGTCAGATCCCATCAAAACCAGGATTAACGCGTCTCCCTCGCGGACCGAGAGTGCCTCTGATCGAATTGAAATATCAATCATGAAGTTATCTGAAATAGTTGATTGTACTTGAACCTGAGAATCCAACTGGCCTCTGCTTTTCATGGACTTTGCTTAGGACGAAGAGGGATTTACAAACCCACTCCAATTTTGCTGACAGTTCTGGTGAATTACTTGTAATCAGGCCCATAAGCTCTGTTTCTAGGAAGTCAACTGCCTTGGTAGACTCCTGAGAACGCATGCTTGCTGGGCCTACTCCATTAATGACTTTTACAGATACAGGAACGTGATGAGTAAATTTCCATCGATCAGCTTCGACAGCGACTAAATCATTTCGCCAGTCAATGTCAAGGCCTTGCGCGATTTCTGGTAGTTTGGCCGTTTCCAACAAAATGCTCTGTCCTTCCCCAAAGTCACTGCATCTCGATAGGAGAACGGATAAATCCCCGTGCTCGGTAACTGCTTCCTGGCATAACCGCCTCCAAACGACGTCCACAGAATCCTTATAATCCGGAACGATTCTTGTTTTGAATGACAGCAGGCCAAATATACCATAAATGCGATCCTGTGGACAGAAACATTGGCGCTGAGCCGTCAATCGAGCAATCTGGGCAAGCGAAAGCTTCCTTTCTCCATTACACACACCCAAACAAGCCGCACCAAGCTCACTCAATATCCGAACCCCCAGAAGCCCTTCCTCGCCTTTCAGAGTAGCCTTCTTTCCCCAGAAGACGCGTTCTTCAGCAAGACTGGACCACCGGCCCCGATAAATCATGAGCCGTTTCGCCAACACCATTTCCTGCAGGATCCATAACCGATCATACCAATCCGTACACCCGGCATCCTCCGAGTCATCTGCATATCCAGCAACAATTTCCGCTTTGGTAAAAATCTCGCTCATGCGTGGGATAAACCGTGCACGGTCTTCATTCGAACTAGGCGTGGAGGATCCATCGGGATAGCAACTCTGATCTACGCAGAGGGAGTCCATCCACAGCAAATCGATTCCAAGACGTGTCGCCAGTTCCACGATTGCAACCAGGACTTTGTGGGGCGCGCTTTTTGAGATCCAGGTGCGGTTGTCTTCAGGGCATGTCACTTTGATGGATGTTGCGATGGATTGTTGCCATTTATAGCTCACGGCAAGGTATCTTGTTTCGGAGGGGTATACAAATCGAGGTTCAATATTGCAATCTTCATTGACTGTGTTATTGTTGGTGGTGGTGGTAAGGCATTTCGAAAGATTTTGGAGAGTTATGATCCGGATTTGGCCGGTTGTTGTGTTTTGCAGGGTACTGAGGTGTGCAACTGTTAGCGAAGGAGGGTTTTGGTGCCGGCCAGATTTTCGAGACTGAAAATGGTTTGTATTAAAGTTAGTGTTTCTTGGTATTATTTCTAAGCTTACGGATTGGTCGCGATGATTTCAAAGGACGCGCCGACGGCCAGTTTGAAGCTTTAGCTCCCACCATTGTTGACACTTTCAGATAACTTCCTGTGAAATACTTTGCATGGTGTGTCGAGTGATTTGAGGCATAATTCACGTTTCGGTGAAAGCGGAGCGTATTGAATGCTGGTAGGGTCCCATTTTCGCTGTTTGATGTGTAGTTTCCGTCTTCAAGTTGTTCATGCGTATGCCGAGAAATATCTTGATTTTGTTCACTCTTCTGGGGTATCTTTGGCAACATGTAGAATACTTGCCGGCTTTCCTGCAGATGAGGACGTCATGGATAACGGGTAATTCTGTTTCCACTTTTTGCTTTGATCTCATAGCTTCGATTTGTTTTTCTAAGTTTTCGTTGTTCCAAGTTTAGAACGCAGTTCTTGCTATCATTTTCTTGACCAGTATTTAACATCATGTGACCAAAATAATCAGCCTCACAGTAATCAATCACACATTATTGCTCACCAACTATTGCCGCTGTAGTGCGAAGTTCGACCATAATTACAAAAGTAGAGTTCGACTGCATGTTCTTAAAAACCAAGGGCGCAGTACAGAAATTGTGTTTCAAAAACCAATTAACAAAATTAAAAAAAGTATGGCACGACTGGCTGCCTTCCTGCTCTTAGCGGCAACCACACTCACAGCCCTTCCACAACAACCAACAACAACATCCTCACCAGAAAAGTTCACTCTCGGGCCATGGTTCATTGTGGGGACCCCAAACTCCTGGAACACAAAGATGAACCGCAAATACGCCTCATTCCAAGCTGCGCAAGACATTCCTTTCGCTCTTTCCCCCGACAAGACAACAATCCAGCTTGATCCGAATCCAATCACTGATTACCATTTCTTGTCGAACGTCAGTCATTGGGATGATGGAACGGATGCGAGTGTATTTATGATAATCTATAACTACCCGATTTTGGCGAATGGATCTCGTGGATTGGATATTATCACGGATGATTCGATCGTTGCGTTGGCGAAACGGATGGGATCGATTCGTGGCCGCAAGACTTTTCTGCGGTGGTTGCCAGGTAATGTGCATAGATTGGAGAGAGATGCCTCAGTTTTTTCTTATACCGGGTTATTTATAGAAATGAACGGTGATTGGATGAATTATGGTCCACCTACAGCTCCTTCCTATTATGTTCGCGTTTGGCAAAAAATGTATGGAATCATGAAGCAATATTCTCCTGATACGATTATTGTGTGGAGTCCGAATTTCGACTTGAAGCCAGGAAACACAGCGTATTGGTCAGTGCCTTTCCAAAATAAGTATACTGGATTGAACATTCTGTTTTTAGGCCAGGAGCACAATATGTAGATTGGGTGGGAACTTCAGTGTATTGGAAAGGATTTGGATACAATAATGCAATGCCATCTTCGTACATCGGTGATTCTATGGCCACTGTTTACAACGAATATGCAGTGAAATATGGAAAGCCATTTGTAGTAAGTGTTGCTAATATGGTTGATTTTGAATATTCAACCTTCTTCTCCAGATATCGGAATGCTCTGGGGCCTGGGAGAGTGGTCCTGGCAGAGATCCTTCAACTGGTCAACAGTTTACCAACGTAACCAGTACAGTTGATCAAGTGGAGTTCCAACGCGTGCGTATATATAAATCTATGATTAAATTACTCTAATGTTAGTTTGCTTCTTTTTCGTTTAGTCATTCTGGGCTCCTCTCTTGAATACCGCTTTCCTTGACGCCCACCCTCTACTTCGCGCTGCATACATTTTCGAAGAAGAAAAGGTATTTGCATTTTAAACAAAATATTCTATTCCATCTTCATTGAACTCCACGCTACTTTCCCAGCAAGAAGAATTTTACACTGACTTTCGTGTCACAAACGACACAGCTGTGCGAACGATGTTTACTGGATTAGTTGACGCTTTGGATCGAACTGGACGATTGCAATGGGCTTCTTCAAGCAATAGTGTAGCTCCTGCGGTACCTACTACCATTTCTGGGAATGCAAGCGTTGTTACAGTTGCAACTACTTCTTCAAAGAGCTCTGCAAGACAGGCAGTTTGTTCCGTGATTTTCCTTCTGCTGACTACGTTAATGCTATAGTTCTCTGACGGCATGAT
This sequence comes from Obelidium mucronatum, assembly GCA_025765595.1. Taxonomy (NCBI): domain Eukaryota; kingdom Fungi; phylum Chytridiomycota; class Chytridiomycetes; order Chytridiales; family Chytriomycetaceae; genus Obelidium; species Obelidium mucronatum. The sequence continues at coordinate 27,392 of JAIVFH010000311.1, forward strand.
ATTAGTTTTTTCCATTTTTGCGTAACCAACCCCTCATGATTGTGTAGCTATTGTGAAAAAGAGAAAAAGAAATACGATAGATTTATCTCATGCTCATGTTTCTTATATTCCATAGTCATTGCATATGTATTTTGCAATTTTGTTTGAGATTTTCACACATCCATATCTCGCTCAAGTTTCCTCAGTTTTTCCAACGTGTCATAGTTCACCGGGAAAGTATGGCCATCTCCATCACTGAAGTGGTTTGGTTTATGTCAGTATTTGATTGACTTCCATCAAAAACGAGATTTACCTGGAATCAACAGGCAAAAACCAATACCGCCAATCTCTCCCCATGACTGCTTTCCAATTCTCTTTTGCGCCCACATCAAATATATTAACGCCGAACCGACTCAACGCAGTCCCATCCCTTCCTTCAGCCCGTGAAGAAGGAGAATCATTAGCAAAGACACGATACCGCCTCGCCCGCTCCATAGACTCAATAGTCGTCTTGTTTGTAAGAATATACATCAAATGAAGAGCGCCAAAGGCCAACAAAACAACACCGAAAGCACCAGAGACAAAAATTAGCAAAACCCAATGAATATTCAGCTGCATGGCCATTTCTTCGACGCTGCGCGCTTTGAATGCGCGAATCAAGTGTTGAATAAGGAACGCACAGATTCCGAGACAGTAGATTGATGTGTACAGGAGGAATAAGAAAAAGAATTTGTGGTTTTTCCAGCCAACGCAGCAGTTGATGAAGACGCAGTGGTGATCTTTTTTTTTGATGTAGAGTAAGATTCGGGCTTCGCCGAAATACAACACGCCTTTGGCGGGTACCCACCCATTCTCAAAACACAGACTCCACATTGTGAGCAATGATGAGATCGATCCGGTTTCCAAGCATCACACTTCTTACAGAAACGAGGTTTCCCATCACTTTTAGTTTCCAAAGTAACAAAAGAAGGAAGCTGCTGCTGCTGCTTGTGATGAAGTTCGAATGCCGAGGGAGTTGTTGTTTGCATGAGATCAATGATTGTGATGGAATCAGAGGCTTCGTTATTGATCAACAAGTGCTTTGCAGAGTCAGTATCAGCATCATCGACAGGGTCATTTGACTTCATTCGAACACCTTGTGGAGAGCCAGGCAGAGTAGCAATCACTTTGTAGTAGGACATTATCCAGAGGATGAGAACAAGATGGTATACGATCGCTACTTCGGCCTGAAAGAGACCCTTCAGCTGAGACACGGCAGTGACTATAAATGCGTAGTATGACCAAGCCACGATGGCTACAGTTCCTGCTACAGGGGACCAGGCGAGGAGTGACCACAGCATTGATTTCTTATTATTTTTTAAATTTGTGATGGCGACACCCACAAAGAACCTTGTGTCTGCGCTTGAGCATCTGCTCTTTGTGTCGTTCAGCAACGTGTTTCTCATAGACTGCTCTGCGTTTGGATTGGCGCTGCGGACGGCCACGCAGCTGGTTCGTCCGAGAAACCGCGTTGCGCCTAGCGTGTCTCCTAACAAACGCAAACGAAACGCAAACGAAACACAGGCGCAGACGCCCGGACTCGTCTCCAAGTCGCTGCGTCGCTCGCTCTTCTACGTCGTCGGCATCAACGCCGTCTTCTGCGCGTCGCACTGGCCGCCGCGCCGCCGCGCGCCGCCGCCGCCGCCGCCGCTGCTCGTCGACTTCTTTGGCCGCGGTGCGTGTGACTCATCGTGACTCATCCGCCGCCGCCGCCGTCTGACTTCTTTCGCTTTCGCCGCCAGCGGACGCGTCGCGCGTCTTTCTGCCCGCCGTCGACGTGGCGATCGCCGCCGTGCAGCTGCTGCGCGTGCTGCTCATCCAGGAGTCGCTCAAAGGGAAAAGCGCCGAAGCCGTCGCGGCTTTCGCTGTCGCTGTCGCGCGACAACCTGGCCAGTCCATCGAGTCCGCTGCTGAGTCCAATCAGTCCCTCGTTAGCACCGATGCCTTGCTCCACTCTGCGTCGTCTTCAGCCTCTGATCTTTTCGCAAATGAATCGTGTCTGTCCCTCATCAGAGGTCCCTTTGAACTAGTTCCAAAGACTTTGAAACCTTCTCCATCCAATTTATATCCATTCACAAACCAACCTGTGTCTCGTCGAGCAGCTGCAGCAGTGGCAGAAACGTCTTCTACATCGTCGCTCACGCGTCGTCCTTTGCTGCCAGGACAGTTTGAAATAGATGCGGATTCTG
>JAIVFH010000312.1:0-29506 GCA_025765595.1 Obelidium mucronatum
TGACCAAAAGATTGTTTGTAGAGTGCATCAATGACATGATTAATAACTTCAGGGAGATTGACAAATGGACGGAATGCGGCATTGGTTGGATCAGCACGCATCTTGGTAAGAATGTTGGAGAATTGATTGTAGTATTCACTAATTGACTCATGTGACAGATGTTGAAGTGTAATCCACTCTTTGATGGTTTCCTTCATATCGGTCTTAGTCTGTGCGTTGTAGTATGTCTGGAGGTTTCGAATCCAGGTACGTGCACATTTGGTGTTTTGCTGACATATGTTCAATAGGGCAGCAGAAATGTTCCACTTGATGATACGTTGCATCATCTTGTTATTTGCGTAAGACCCTGGGCAATTATTTGGAACATTGGTCAGTTGAAGAACCCATGGATCATTCGGGTCTTCGTGGTTATCCCAGACTGCAAGTTCAAGTAACTGTGGATCATCAGTAATAGCACCATTTGGACCATAAGGGACCAAGTAGTTGTTGATATTATCATCATGGGATTCTGGATCGAGACGAATGGTGTGGAGAACGTTGTTTTGGGCTGCAACACCTTCAATGTCATCAACCCACTGGTGGAAATCGCTGATGTTATCATGATCAAGCGTAAAAGTTGTTTTCAAGTTGTTGCTGGTTGTCATTTTTTAGTTGAAGTCAGAAAAAATTTTGAGGCGTAGTAGTTGGGGGTTAGTTGAGTTTCAAGTGTTTCAAGTAGTAGAAAGTTGTAGTTGTTGTAGTAGAATAAACTGGTTTTAATAAGTAGTTTTAGATGTTTGTAGTAGAGTTAGAAGCTGTAGCGGCTTTGGTAGTAGCGGCTGAGGTGCTTGTGTAACAGTAAATGCTTGAACGTTCCGGCTTTTTAAGGGTTCCCTGACTAATTGGTACAGAAAAATTTAACAGATGTTGAGTAATAAGACTTCTTAATCTGTTGTAGAGGGACTGGAAGCGGTGCTGGTTCTGTAGACAGGTGAGCTGATCGTTGTGTGCACTAGAGAGATTTTGGAGAGAATTCTTAAACTTTATTTCCAAACATGGAGCTTGCAACATGAGTTTCATGTGCCTCCAACACTCTGGACCCAAGTTTCCATCAAGTACAAGATTGCTTTTGTTGTTTCCTACCTTGGTGGTAATGCTGCCAAGTGTACATCAACCACGTCGCCAAGCCTGAGCTCAAGTTCAAGAGCTTTCAGGAATTTGCTGATGTTTTTGCCACCTTCTTCGGCGAAGACCCTCGTGTCGCTGAAGCAATTGCCAATTACAAAGCCAAGACCTTGACGCAAACTTCTTCTTGTCAAGCCAACGCCCGTGACTGAAGCAATCGCTAATGACAGGGCCAAGACCTTGACGCAAACTACTTCTTGCCAAGCCTACGCCCGCGATTTTCTCCGCTGGATTGCTGGTACTCAACACAACAATTACACCAAGATGCTTATGCTCAAGCAAGGTCTTAAGCGTCTCGTAAGAATTATACCAATAAAGTCATACTTGTTCAGTTATGTGAAGACCGACGCTCCCCGGAGGAGTCTCCGCGGGAGCGTCGGTGGCCTGCACTGAACAGCAGGCCAGACTTTATTTACGTATTCTACAGAAATCAGAAAACCCGTGTTACCGGGAGAGGGGTTGTGGGAATTTTGAGTGCGTGAGGGCTGGCAGAGCCAGCTGAGGAATAAAGTCTGGGGTGCTGTTCAGGGCGGGCCACGGAGAAAGGGTGGATTGAGGGTGGGTCGCTCGCCCGCGCTGCGGGGGTTGGAAAAAGGAAAATGCTGTAAATTGGTAATTTACGGCTTTTCCAGGCTTGACTGGCGGGATCTCTCAATATATCAATCCCGCACAGTCAACCCTCAAACGCGTATTATACCAATAAAGTCATACTTGTTCAGTTATGTGAAGACCGACGCTCTGTGTCGGAGCCTGTGCTGAAAAAGGGGCCATAACTGAAGAGAAGGTGGGATTTATTGGTGTAGAGGGTGTCATACAAAGTACGAATACTGGGTAATGTTTGTGAGCCACTCATGTGTGGTGGTAATTGGGTCCTGGCCCTCGCCTGCATGTGCCGCTGCTATGGCAAACTGGCTGTAGTGTTTGGCAGATTCTGGTGAACGCCAACCGCCTGCAGCCATGACAATTGCATTGCTCTCGCTTTCGAGGGCGGCAGAAATGGCGTTCTCCACGCGGAAGCCATATAGGGTTTCACCATTGAAGGCGTCCAGTTCTTTGAGGCAGCTTTGGAAGTCACGCACAAAGCTGTCTGGATCGGCGTGTGGGCGGGGGTTTGCTGGTCCATGCCGCATGTTGAAGAATACAAAGGGATGGCCAAAAGTGAGGTTGGCATCACAGAGAGCGCAGTCCCTGGTGTATAGGCGCAGGGCTTCCAAGAAGCCTGCGTCTTGGATCGTGAAGCGGTCGGGGGTCTTGACAGAGGCTGTCTTGCCTGCCACCATGGTGACTAGGATGCCGGAGTGGTCAGGTAGCCAAAGGAAAGTGGAGGTGCGAAGCCTGGCTAGGTCACCTGGGCGCCTCCCTGAGGTCTGGCACATAAGTAGGAAACACCAGAACTGGCGCCAGCGAAGGTGCTCCCAGGGGGAGTGGTTTGGGTCAGACAGTCTTGGTCTGATGAGAGAGAAGATGGATCCCAGGGTGTGTGGTGGGATGGGGGGTGCTTGGAGAGGTGTTACGCCGTGGGTGTTAGCTTCTTTGAAGAGCCTGTCCACGTGGTGTCGGACTAGTTTGGCGTCAGCTGGGTTGCCTGAGCCTTTGCGTGGGTCCCATGGGCCAATAAGACCAGAGTCGGTGAGGGCGGTGCGCAGCTTGCTTGCTGCCCCTTGGATGGAGCTTGGGGCGGCCTTGATGTGGCAGACTGTAGGGTCGCATTCTGCAAAGGTGCGCTTTCCCACTCGGGCGGAGTTGTGCCGGTTGCAGGAGTCGCCGTGGTACTGGGTGCGGCCCTTCAGCTCTTTTGAGATGAGGTAATCCACCACATCTGTGGGCGCAGCGGCGCGTATGTCAGTGGCAGGGCGCGCTGAGCGGGAGGCCAGGAAAGAGGTGAAGTGGTGGAGCTCTGCGGCGGCTGGCGTGGGGATAGATGGTAGAGTGGCATGTAGTGCTGCACGGCGAGCAGCAATGTAGAGCTCGTTGACCTCTACTCTGGGCACGTCTTCCGCAAAGGTGGAGAGTTGTGAGCCACATTGCATGCAGAAACGGGCAAGGCGCGGGTTTTCGCGACCACAGTCGCGGCAGCAGATGTCCTCGTCAGGTGACAGGGAGCAGCGTACGCACAAGGTTATGGTTGGTGCGCCCTGAAGGGACTGGGTTAGCGAACACGATTTTATTGGAGAATGAAGCACCACAAGTTGTAGGGGTTGGGGATGTCCGTGATGGACTTGGATGGTGGGTGGTAGCCGCTGATGTGGCCTATGGCGCCCTTAGGGGCTAGGAAGGCCTTGTGGACTGCCTTTTGGTTGAGCTGGGCCCACCAGCTGTCCATCATCTCGGGGACCACCAAGGCTGCGGCGGCATGTGATTGCAGTAGGTATTGGACCGCTGGTGCAATCATGGAGAATGGGGGGAAGACATAGGCTACGTCTGTCCGGCGGAGGGAGACTGAGAGCAGGTTGGTTCCTGTTGCTCCTGGAGATTCGTATCGGCTGTAAAAGCGCGGGAGCTTGGTGTTGCTGGAGGACGCCATGCCGTCGAGGTTGCATTCTCTTCCTATAACGGACATGGTGATGGCTTGTACCCTCTGAAATGTGGATTGGGAAAGCCGGTAGTCATTCCGTGGATCCTCCCGGGTGATTCCATCTGCGACGTCATTCTCCTCTGAGCGGAGGTGGTGGATGATGAGTTTGCAATTGATGTGGCGGCAGAGGCGCCAAATGAGGGTGAGGAAGCCATTGATGGTTGGAGAAGTTGAAGAGCCCTTGTTGAGGCAGTGTACCGCAACCATGCTGTCTAGCCAGACATCAACCCATTTGTTGTGTAGCTCATCCTTGAATTGGCAAAGAGCAGCGAACAAGGCAAAGACTTCGCGGGCGTTGATGGATACACCTGCGCTGGGGAGAAGGTAGTCAGGGACCTCCTCTCCTTCGTGGCGAGTGCCACCCTCGGTGACCAGGACGCCACCATGGCGGTTGTCATTGGCGTCCGTGTTGAGTTTGGGTCTAGCATCAATGGTGACATGCATGGGTGAGAGCCACTCAGCGCCACGCCAGTGTTCGGGGTGGGAAGGGTCTACACACAGCCATTCCTGGAGCTCGGTTCGTAGGAGAGGCGAGATGAGGATCGAACGGCCTCTGGTCTGGGAGGACAGGGCTGTGTACTGGTGGCGTGTGAAAGCCATGCCGCCCTGGAGGGCAAAGGACATATGAACGCATTTGCCCACAAATGATTCGAGGGCAGCGTATTGGACAGTGGGTTGGTGGATGAAGGAATGGAGGAGCGTCAAGAAGCGGGCCCGTTTGTCTGCCGGGAGCTCGAGGCGCCGCTCCAACAGCATGAGTATAAAGCCCAGGTACCTGGGGGTGGATGATGGTAGGACTTGGGACTTGCGGCCAAAGAATAGGCCCAGTTCAGTGCCCAGGATCAAAAGGACATAGACAGAGTTGCTGACTCGCTCAGATGGCGAATTGGCACCCAGGAGTTCTCCCAGGCCGAAATCGTCAAAGAATACCATCAGTGGCATGTTGTAGGAGCGCAGGTAGCGGACAATTGCATCAGTGAGGATGAAGCAGACAAAGGAGGCGCTGTTCCAGCCAAATACGAGGACTGTGGAGACAAAGAATGTCCAGATCCCGTTTCGTTTCCAACGGAAACCAAAGTACTTTTGGGAACTGGGGGCGAGGCGGAAGTTGTAGTAGCATGCCTTGACGTCTACTACTGCCATGTGTGTGCCGATCCATTGGCTGAGTTGGCGGAGCGACTCGGGGTGGTGGGAGGGTGCAACTGTGTATTCATTTAGGCGGCGAAGGTCAGCAATTCGGCGCGGCTTGGTGGGCTCAACGCCGATGGGGTAAACCACATGTGGTGGGTTGGTTGTGTCGCATGGGCCCAATGGAATGCAGGCGCCGGAGCGGAGGTCATTCTCAAGCTCAGTGCTGAGGAATGCTGTTAGGTGGGGTGGGGTGCCACTGTGGTTGTCTTGAAAGAGTTTGGGAGGGCGGGCGTCAGACTTCCAGAAGTCATTGATGTCCACACCGTGTTCTACAATCTTGAGGATCAGCTTCTCATGAGGGGAGAAGGCAGCTACCTTGCGCCAGGTTTCCAGGCGCGAGGCATCAACATTTCCTGCACGGAAGGCGTCGGGGCTCGGTAGGAACAGGTTGGCAGGGTTGCCGGATGCTCGGCCGGCCAGGACCTCTGCAATTGGGGGGTCGGGTGGGACTGGGTCCTTTGATATGGCATTGTCGCCAAAAATACGTTGGAAGATGACACTATTTGGAATGGTCTAGGAAAGGCAGTTAACAAATGCACAAAGAAGTGGCCAGTAGAGGGCTTTATTTGGGGAGGACGGTTGGGGAATGGTGCCCTTTGGGCGGTCATTCAGTTTGGGCGGCGGTCACTGCGGCTGCTGCCGCCGTTGTTGCTGCGGTCGTAGGGCTTGGACCGTGGCTGGCACTGGGAACGGGTGCAGCTGTTTTGACCGCAGGTACTGCGACAATCTTGCTCCTTGTGGGAGGCGATGTTGGTGCGGCGGCAGTGGTTGCAGCCATGGCGGCCGTTGCTGGTCCAACTAGTGTTGCGCCTGCGGTCGCCAGTGGGGCGAGAGGCCTCCGTGATCTTCAGCTTGCTGGATGGCATAGCGGTCGATCTTGGCGGCCCACGCTGTTGGGAGACTGTTGCGTGCCGGTTCCTCCTTGAGGTGGTCCATGAGGAACCTTTGGGTCTGTTGAGGAGGGACACTCTTTTGGATGGAGTAGTCGGTGATTCTGGCTGCAGTGGTGTACTCGTCGAATGCTTGCATGTCGGTGATGATCGATGCAGAGTTGAGGATGGCCTCGATGGCCTGGCGGATGTCCGCGTTGCTGGAGTAGCCCAGCGTGGTGATTGTTGCGCGGAACGACTCGTCGAGCATGTCGAAGCGTACCTGAAGACAAACGGGTCAGTCAGGGGAGAGGTGGAGTGGGCAAAGGGTGGTGTAGGGGGGGGTCCCTTAGAGTGGGAGCATGGGTCCTAACACGCCGCCATCAGGAGCCGATCCCTGATGGGTGCCTCTGTGCGGCGAGAGGGCTTAGGGTGGGGAGCGCGGAGCTCGTGAAAATGAGCGCGAAGCTCGCAAGGGTGAGCGCGAAGCTCGCAAAGGTGAGCGTGAAGCTCGAGGAGATGAGCGCGAGGCTCGTAATGGCGAGCGCGCAGCTCGTAGAAAAGGAGCGCGGGCTCGTAAATACGAGGGCAAGGCTCGTGGAGGTGGGCGCTGAAGCGCGGAAGTGCCGAAGGAAGTGAGCGCAAGGCTCGTAACGGTGAACGCGCGGTTCGTAGGAAGAAGCGCGGGCTCGTAGGTACGAGGACAAGGCTCGCAGGTGTGAGCGCGGGGCTCGCAGTGAGGGACTGGTAGTCGGCCCACGATGATACGGCCTAGCCGTTGGAGGAGGTCGCCCGGGACGGTTGCCGCTCCGTCGCGCCGGGACACGAGATAAGAGAGAGAAAAGAGAGAAGGGTATGAAGAACGAAAGGTTGACTAACCTGAAGCCTGGACGTGTCCTTGGGAGTTGCGGCGGTGGGTGCTTCGTCTTCGGAGGTAGCCTCGTTATCGGATGCGGGATCGTCGTCGGCGGCGGCAGGTTCGTGGCGAGGGCGTGGGCGGTGTTGCTGTGGTTGTTGCTGTGGTTGTTGCTGCTGTTGCTGCTGTGGGGCGCGGGCGGCACGGGCAGCGGTGATCGTAGCGCGGAAGCCTTCCATGCGGCGGGGAGGTGGTGGCAACGGTGGCACTACTGCGTTGTCGATGTTGCCAGTCGCGGATGGCGGTGTACTCTTCCCAGTCTGGGTCTTCCTGGACTGGAATGACCGCGACCGGAACGTTGAGCCTAAAAACACCGTCCCAGTCTGCTCTGGGGTTGGCGTTGTCCGGGTGGTCGACCAGGGCACGGAAGACTACATCGGCGGTGGAGCCGACTGGGAGGCCCATAACACTGGTAATGACTCTTACCACGTCGTCCTGGAGGGTACTGAAGCGCATGGTCAGCACGTTCGTTTGCGCGGGGGTGGGGTTGGGGGCAGCCATTCGAGCGGGAGCGGTAGCGAGCGGTGCGAAGGGGTTTGGAAAAAGGAAAATGCTGTAAATTGGTAATTTACGGCTTTTCCAGGCTTGACTGGCGGGATCTCTCAATATATCAATCCCGCACAGTCAACCCTCAAACGCGTATTATATTGATGGTCTGGAACCTCAACCAACCAAGCTCTCCATGCTCATGCGCAAGGCCATTGTCTTCGCTGAGCGCGTGTTTGCTAACAACAAACATTCTGGATCCTCCAAGGGTAACCAAGGTTCTGGTTCCAGCCCCTGTTCTAATAACCCAGGTGCAACCCTAACCCTAACCCTATGCTCGGAGCGCCCAGGGAAGGGCTGCTCAGGTGTTACTTGCCCGCCCAGTTTGGCAATGCAAACTGTCAACCTTTCTGTTCCCTCATCATCAGATTCCAAGATTGTGCTTTCATGTACACTTATTGTTGGGGAAAATTTTTCTTTTTCTTCATCTCCAAACCTTACCAAGCCCTTTTCTTTGGGTGCCTTCATGGATAGTGGGAGTTTGGCTTTGGCCTTATTTCCTTAGATTTTGCTCTAAGAAATAAAATACCTGTTATTCCTTCCTCCACTTTGTACAATGTTAATTTAGCAGATGGTTCGCGCTCTCGCTCCATTACTAAACAAACTGTACCTTTAATTTGTCAAATAGGTTCTCATACCGAAACAATGTCTCTTCTTGTTGCAGATATTTCATGCCCACTTATTTTAGGTCTTCCATGGCTTTGCCTTCACAACCCTTGCGTTAATTGGCGTCACATCCTAACCCCTGAGGCTTTTACGGCGTTGCCTTATTTTTTTCCAGACAATCCAGCTGTCAAGGATCTGGAGGTTTCTACCGCCAATTCTGACGATAGAGGAGTGCCTTTACGCTACAAGCAGTACTCGGATTAACCCTGCCAAATGTGCTTTCCATACCAGTTCTACAGAATTCCTGGGCCACATCCTCAGCCAATGGTGTCAAGATGGAGCCCGCCAAGGTTGCTACCGTTTCCAGTTGGCTGGCACCCAGGGGGGTGGGACTCACTTTGGTGGATTGGAAGATTTCCATATCCAAAAATAGTGAGAGATCCAGCCACCACCAGCCCAACGTTTCACATGCCACCAACTGCTTCTAGATGCACCAGAGTTAAAGATTTGTATCTGCAATACAAATCACAACATACTCTGTGTCAATGAGGAGTCTGTTTTTGCTGTTTACAAGTAGGAGCCTTCCAAACAACCACACCAACTTCCCTAACACATTTCAGTATCAATAGTGAGAACTGTATTGGAGTCCAAATAGCGAAGTTTATTGGTGTATTGAATATCAGCAGTATTGAGAAGGATCCTCTTTACAAAGATCTCAAACAGTCCATGATCAAATGGCAGGGATACAAAGCCACTAGGGCCCAGCTAAAGTTACTCTGTGCTGGCGTTAATAATGTAGCTGCAAAGCTTATGGCTCTTGGTCTGGGTCATGTTGGACCTGAAAACCATCCAACTTCAATTCACTTTGCTAGATCTCTTGTGTCCTCTCCTACCAACAGTCTGTACAGTTCATTTAATCTTTATCTCCCTTTTCTCTCTCTCTCCCTCTCTCCCTCTCTCTTTCTCTGCTTTGCACCAGTGATCACTTACTAGCTCCGACTTTTTTTCATTTACCATTCAAACCAAACCATAGGCACTGGCTTCTTTGAGGCATCAAGACCCACAGAAAATTATCTTCTCAACAGTGTGTCCATTCCTGGTATGTGTTGTCTTGTTTATTACTTGCGACTTTTTTTTGTTTTGGTCAACACCCCCAAGCTACACCCACCTGCACCTATTTTTTTCCTGAATACATTCCCATCAGTTTCGCAACTTTTGAAACCCCCCCGGATTTTTCTCTGATTTTTCTCTATTTTATTTGGTGCTGTGACTTTTTTTTTGTTTTGCTAACATTAAAAAAAATTCCAACAGGTGCCCAACCCATGCAACCACCGGCACCTCAGTCTGTCAAGGACGTGCAAATATTTCTGGGAATTTCAAATTTTTACCGTCAATTTATCACCAGCTACTCCGACATTGTGTTACTGCTTCCCAGCCTAACTCGTAAAGAAGTCAAAATCGGACCATTTCCATGGTCCGAAGCCGCGGCATTGGCTTTTGAAAACCTTAAACATGCATTCTCCACCGCTCCGGTCCTGATTTACTTTGATCCTAGCCATACCGTATATGTGGAAACTGATTGCTCAGATTTTGCACTGGGCGCAATTTTATCCCAGTTCGGTCCGGATGGAAGGTTACATCCTTCATTCCCGCAAATTAATTCCAGCAGAAATCAACTACAATACTCACGACAAGGAACTGCTTGCCATCGTAGACACAGTTGCAGCTTGGAGACATTATCTGATTGCCGTTGAACCCTCAGATCCAATCATTGTTTTCTCTGATCATGATCGCCTTCAAAACTTTACTGCCGTTCAGCAACTTACCCGTCGCCAATATAGGTGGATGACTAAGTTGTCGGAATTTAGTTTTAAAATTTTTCATTGCCCTGGCCGACTTTCCGGAAAACCAGAGTAAGGCGATGAGCTGCATAAACAAAACTTTATTCAGCTGTTCCAACGTGTGGATATTGATGACATTACTATTGTCAATTCGGACAAAAGCTGGATTGATCGCGTCACCCTCGCTACTTCCAAGTCCGCTCTGTCACAAGAAGCACAAGTTACACATTATCTTCACTGAATCCAACAGTCTCATCTTTTGTGATGATCTTATTTACCTTTCAACTGAGGAGTCATTGTGCTCCTGCTGCTGGCCACTTTAGCGTTGCTAAGACAGTTGTAAGGTGCAAACGGGGCCGGTTGGGGGCGGGGCAGGAATTTCCCCGATTCTTCGGGGGTCGGGGACGGGATTTCCCCACACCCCGCGGGGTAACCCCCAAGGTTTTAAGTGTATTGTGTATTCCAAGGGACGGTATGTATGATGGATGGACACCGCTTCTGAATAGACTCTGTTGGATACAACATCAACTGATTCAACTCTCTAATAAATGAAACACTTCAGCAAAATAATAGTACAAATAATAATAAAACAATAATTTTTAAAAGTGAAAAACGTAGTCCTCCTTATCCATCCGATTGAAACTGAAGTGAGGATACCAGCCAATCAAGCACTGTGACATCTCAACTGTATTTCCACTCAGCTGTGTATGAAGCTTTGTGCACATCCGACCACTCACAGAAAACATACGCTCCACATTGACACTTGAGACAGGTGATGCAAAGAAGTCCTGGACAATCCTTTGAGTACAGGCATGTCTTTTTGCGTCTTCCAGAACAACAACGGGTTCCAATGACTATGTCCACTGTCGCCACATGGAACCATGGGATCTGTGGCCAAGTATCTTTCCAACTCTGATTGCAAACCTGCTGCTGCTGGGGACTGTTGAAGGAAATAAAGGGTCAACAGGAACTGGGTGGACAATGGGAGCAACGTCAGGGCTTGTGTTGGTCAGACTGTATTTTTCGGAATAGTCACGAAATATAGCTGTCACACGCTCCTTTGCAATCTTTTTGTCAACGTACTGGGAATTGGCATCAAACCAGGCAAGCTTGCGACGAGGATCGAGAACTAAAAAAAAAGTTGTACAGAAAAATTATAAATGTCAAAATAAAAATAAAAATGCAAATGTCAAAAAAATAAAAATAAAAACCCACCAGTAGCAACCAAATAGGCATCAGTTGTAAAAATAATATCCTTATACTTTCTCAGCTTCTCCAACGCGTTTCAGGACCCCCTGCCTCAAGTACGGGGCAACACTACTGTCTCCATAGCCAATAGACTCCATTTGCTTCAGTAGATAGACCATCATTGGAATGGCAAGCTGAGCCGTTGGTCGATCTCCTTTGACAAGCAAACTGTAGCTGTGTAGAACAGCTGTAGGAACTTCTTCATTTGCTCAAAGACTGCAAAATCCGTTGGTTTAAATGACATATCTTGATGGTCCTGGAAAGCAGCACAGTATCTGGCATGTTCCTTTGGCTTAACATTCCGCAACATCACATTCAAAGGTTCCCAAAGAGCAAACAGTGGCTCCAGCATTTTGTAACATGAGTTCCATTGTGTTTTGACTGACTGCGGAATTATCTTGAATGGAATGTTTTGAACCTTGCACTCTTTTTCCAATTCTGCTAGCAGGTTGGGGCTATTTGCCATCATTCGGGCTACAGGTTGCAACTGATTTACTATCATTAAATGAGCCTAGAATGAATATATTAAAAAATTGAACCTTTTTAAAAAGTCGACGCGCGGCATCTGGCACAAGCGAGTCCCTGGAAGACAAAGAAGACATAACAATGTCTTCAATGTCACGTCGATCACCCCCAACTGCCGCTGCTAAGGTTTGAACAGCTTCAAGCAATGCAGGGTCGATCTGCTCAAGGCATGAGATTAAAACCAAAAATTAAAAAAAAGAAGTGATCGAAACACCTTTTCTTGAGACTCAACCAATATGGCTTCTTCAGCCAAATCAACAGGTTCCAAGTCACTGTCCCCCGCACTGCTGTCCACTTCGTCAAAGTTGTTGTCTTCGCCACCAGCAACAGAGGAGTATCCACATAACCCAAATATGGCATCATTTACTGCCAAATTTATAAGATGTGGAAAGCAACGTAAATGGTCAACTTTTACCCTCATTCATTATTAGATATAATTTATTGGATAATCAACAATAAAGAAAACTAGACGGGTTTGTTGAACACGTTTGAGCGATTGATTCGCTAGGTTCGTTGTTACGCGCCCCCTTCTGGGTTGGGAGGGTGGGCTTTTGATTCGCGTCGCGTTGCCATTTGTGGGTGTGCGTGTTTTTGGGGGAATTTGGTGCAAGGAAGAAATATATCTTTGTTTACTTTCGTATTTGCGTGCACATGGTCTGATTCTTTCGAGCAACGTTTTCCACATTTCCTTAGAAACATCGCTCGCTTTGTTTCCACCACAAATGGTCAACTTTTACCCTCATTCATTATTAGATATAATTTATTGGATAATCAACAATAAAGAAAACTAGACGGGTTTGTTGAACGCGTTTGAGCGATTGATTCGCTAGGTTGGTTGTTACGCGCCCTACCGCCTAGTGAATTGTAGTATTGTTGAATTTGGTTGGAATTGGTATTGATTGGAGTTGATTTGGAATTTGAAGTTATTGACAGAGTGCGTTGCGTAGCGGAAGCCATGTTTGAACATAGGCTTTCCAGGCAGCGGTTTGCCATCGCCCCATAAATTGAATTGTTTTTGCTGGTGTACCGCGTAATGCGAGGTCAGTAGCACCACCACCACGTAGAGATTTGCTACCAATGTTGGAGTGGAGGTAGGCTTGCAGGCGTTGCATAAACCATTTGTGTGTGGGAACATTGCAAGCAGATGTCATGAAGAGTGGGGGGGAAGTTGGGAGACGAATACGTGAAGTTAAATAAGCCATTATAATAGGAAGAGGATTGCAATCTTTCCAGTCTGGTTTATCAGAGATATAGCCCGGGCAACCAGCTGAGTTGGGATCACCCTTATGGTAAGGAAGATGATAGCTAAGGAAAGAAGGATGGTTGGGGTCATTGTAGTAGATAGAAGAAAGGAGAATACGATGGCTGCGATTGTAATGGGCTTCGGCAGGATTGTTAGAATCTACAAGTTCTCCTAATCTATGGAGAGCAATAAAGCCAAAAATGAGGATTGCTTTAAAAAGGAGGTTGTCATGGTAGGAATCTTGGGAATTCCAATAACGGAGAAGGTAGCAGAATACATGAAATTGGAGGATACGTTTGGGGGGTTTGACGTTGTGTGCAGGGTCACGACTCCAGTCTTTTTGAATTCCCCGAAGAAGTTGTAAGAGACTGGGATGAAGTTGAATAACTGTAGTTGACCAATCGGAATGACCGAGTTCGGTGTAAATGGCACCAATACCTGCAATGTATTGGTTGATGGTGGAAGGGTTGTAACCAGCTTGAGCCAGCCACGTGGCAAAATGAGCAACCTTGTTTGCAGAATCTGGAAGGAGATTTGAAGCGAGGGAGGGATGTTGATGGCAAAATCGGATCCAATGACTCCAGGCATTTGCGTGGCCTTTCTTTGTGGAGAGTTCGTGAGATGTAGAGAGAAAAGAGAGAGTGGCTTGATTAATTTGAGAGTCGGTTGCAAGTGGAAGTTGCTTGCGGTTGTGGCAAGTTGCGGGAGGGATAGATGTTTGTTGTGCAAACCATGCCATTTGAGAATTTGCGAGAAACAAAATGAGACAATAATAAGTTTTTATATAAAGACAGATTCAAAATATTTCACAATAGGGAGATTATTTGGTTCAAGTTGGATAAATTCTGCACCGGGTAGCATATTTTGTAATTGTACGATAGCATTTCGTGATAGCAAGTCTGCAATAATATTGTGTTGTGTTGAGATACGCTGGGGCATGATAGAGAATGAATGTGTCATTTCAAATGTCACAAATGTTTGCAATAGGGAATAATTGAAAGGAACTGGAGAATGTAAGGAATTCATGTTGAAGAATGTATTGGTGTTGTCAGTGTACATAAGTACTTTTGCGTTGCTGGATGATTTGCCAAGGAAGGTAATAGCAACTATTTGAGCATATAATTCAACCGAATTGATGGATAATGGAGCTCCGTCTGGATATTGAAATTCATTTGATGAATGGAACCAATAGCCCTGTTGATATTCGGAAATCCAGAAACCAAATCCGTTGAGAGTTGCGTCACAATAAATATGGAAGTTTGCTTGATCGGGGGACCAAGACTCTAGAAGAAGCAAACGTGTGGGAGGACAAGTGGTAATATGATGAAGTATCCAAGTGATTGCGTCTGTTGTCGGAGTATTGGCAAGAATTAGATTATGGCGAGACTTTCCTGCACATTGGTGATAAATAGGAGAAATAAATGGTTTGATGAAGAAGTAGATGTTGCAGATCCAATTAAGACTGCCAGTAAGAATATCAAATTCCTTCCTTTTGTGAGACAAAGGAATGCACCATGGTTGGAGGTATTGCATAAATTCAGTCACTTTGTTGGGATCCAAATCAATGGTTAAATGGGCTGCTGAAACTTGAAAGCCAACAATTGTAATAGTTTGACCCCAAACATCTTTTTCATCAGATGTTTCAATACCTAGCTGATGGAGGAAATGTTTGAGATTTTGCATTTGAACAGGTGGTTTGTTTGCACGGAAGTCATCGCGGTGTTGATGACAGATGCCCCAGAAGTCATCCATCATGACAAAAACTGGTATGTGTAAAATATTGACAGCATACCAAGCAACAAGGTGAGAGATGGTTGTCCAATGGCAAGGACCTTCGCGGCATCCAAAAGATTTGGCACAGTCACTATAGAATATGCCATCAATCATTTGTATTTGCAAAGACGAATTGAGAGGGTGGTTGGGAATAAGACGAAATGCATGCCAAACGTCAGTTTTCCATTGGATGGCTACATGATCAGGGGGGCAGGTTGCGACCATGCTTTTGAGTAATGGGATGTAATGTTGAATAGTGTCATATGACACATGGACTTCAGCATCAGGTACATGGTCGTTTGCAGAATGTGCATGAGGATATGAAAGATCGTGGATTAAACGTGGCTTAAGTTTGCTTCGGTTGATAAATAATGACACTGTAGAACAATAATTAGGAAGATGGGGCAAGCGCTGCAATCTTCCTTCAGCTATTTCTGTTGCTAGGTTTTTCCGAATAATAATTGCATCCTCTTCGCTTAATGGATGTTGTTGATAGATACGTGGTTGACGGGGACGATTCAGATCACCATCTCCTGCGGCAAATCCGTGCTTTAAAGAATAAATCACTGATTCAATAAGGGGACGATTGGGGTGGGTTGAAAAGGCCTTAACAAAGTTTGGGATGTGTATAGGAGTACGTGGCTGAAGTTGAGGAAACCGGGACAATTCGCTCATAATTTTTAAATAAGATTCGCTTTTATTGTGGATAAATAAAGGACTTTGTGTGAGAGTTGAAATAGCAGCATGGAATATAATTGGGGAATGGGGATCTTGCATCAGGCCACGACTCCATTTGGGATGAAAAGAGGAGTTATTAAGGTGAAGATCCGGAGCACTCCAAACTAATTCAGGATGATTGTGATGTGGTTCAATAAACGTCGGGAGATCAATTTTGTTTGAAGATGTAGAAGGTAAACGTGGTGGAAATGGTTGATGGTGAAAAGGATATTCTGTCGCGTCCTTCTTAAACGCTGGGAAAAAAGGGCAAATTCGGATGTGTTGTGTTTGCAGGATGTTGCTCACGCTTTTGATCATTACGGAAACATACAGTACAGAAGTGGTGATATTTGCAGCGAGGGTTTTTGCATTCTTTGGCGTAGTTGTAGTTGTAACAGAGCGATTCCTTTTTGTTTCCATTAAGAATAAATGGAACAGAAGAAAAGGCTGCTGACCGTTGCGTTTGCGTTTGAAGATGTTGCCAAATAGTTGCATTTGTAGGAGGATGTGTGGGAACATCCCGAATATTGTGATTTTTATCAGATAGATTGCGTTGCTTCAGGTTCAATGTTTCTTGCGGTGATGGATTCCGGGTTGATTTAGGAGCTGCAGTCCAGAAGTTGATATTGAGTTGATGTATGGCTTCCGTGGTGGAAATATTTGGACAATGAGTGTTGAAGATTCGCTGACGATCTTCCGTCAATTCACTGAGCTTGCGGTTTTTTGCAGCGCATAAATTTGCATGTTCGATATGAAAGACGTAAAATTCATTGAATTCAGCCGGTTGATGGAGAACAGGATTCTTCTCAAAGTATTTGATCACTTGCTTTTCGTACATGTCAAGATCCGTGGAACAAATTTCGCCATATTCATCAAAGAGGAAAGCTGCTTGAATTTCTTTCATTTTTGAAAGACCTGACAAAAATTGTTGCAGTGGGGTAATTTTGAAAGGCTTGCCATTTCGAATCAAATATTTTGTAATTGCAGTGTCGAGGTCTGGGAAGTCTTTGACGAGACTCTTGAGTTCTGAGATGGTATCTAATTCGCTGGTTTCGACAAGAAATTCCAGAGGACAGACATGTTTGGCAAAGAGAAACTTAATTTGCAAGACAAAATCTGCAGCTTTGGTGAGCGGAGATGATAGTGCCATTAAGGTTTCTGAGCCGTACTCCACAGCACTTCCAAGGTATTCGCGAAGAGCTGCCCAAACATGGGACGGATTCTTCAATTCTTGCATTTTTGCAATTGCTGTTGAGTGGCGCTTGGACCAAGAGGGTGCATCAGCTTTTGATCGAGTTGGGCTCCAGTTCAATGGTTTGATCAATGGCAAAAGATTTTTGAGAATCTGGATGTTCGAGGGAGCAGATCAAAGAATAATATCGGGATTGGTGGGATCAAGTTCCAAATGAATGCCAGAGGATGATGCGGATGCAGCCATGTACTGAACAGTTGTTGTTTGGTTTGTAGATGGGTTCGCAAGGCGCGTCAAAACATGTGGAATCAAGAGACTAATTAAGACTGATTGAATATGAGAGACTTCAGCAGTAGATGATTGAGCGGCGCTGATGGTTTGATGAAATGTTGAGTCATGCAGTTGCCGGTCGAGGGTTTCATTAAACAATGCAAGCCAATCTTCGTGTCGCATGGTTGGATAATTGTTGGAGATCGAAACAAACCAATCCGGAAGCAGTGTGACGTATGGAATCGTCGCCGACGATGGATTTGTGGTCATGGATGGATTCGATGACAAACGGGGCTTCTTTAACGAGATACGAGGGGAATCCGAAAGAGAATGTTTGGCAGGTGTAGAGGTGATGTGTTGCGATGGCAAGGTATTTGTAGTGGTAGATGGAGTTGTCTCATTCAGAGAGGTGGAGTGGAGGTGGAGAGGGTCAGTGTCAACAATGAGAGGTGGCGCAACACCCTCAAGTGCTGGAGGCAGTGTTTGTGTCGCATGTAACGCATGCGATGCTGTCGACGACGCCTGTGTATTTTCTTTTGATTCGCGTCGCGTTGCCATTTGTGCGTGTGCGTGTTTTTGCGGGAATTTGGTGCAAGGAAGAAATATATCTTTGTTTACTTTCGTATTTGCGTGCACATGGTCTGATTCTTTCGAGCAACGTTTTCCACATTTCCTTAGAAACATTGCTCGCTTTGTTTCCACCACAAATGTTCCACTGGTTGCCGATTGTCATCTGTCAACAAATTGTTAGAAAAAATGGAAAACATAAGACTGCAGTTTCTTGAAGATATCCAGAACAAGGAGACAAACAATCACGTGCGAAGCCATATTCATGCCACTATATTTGATGTATACAAATCATAATTTTAGTAAGTAGCTATTTTTTTTTTGAAGTTTTGAAGTACCTGTGTGACCCAAGCAAAGGCATGAACCCAATGGGGGTAACTGAATGGAGCAAGAAATCCGAGCTGATCCATGAGCCACGAACATGCATCAGGGCAGCTTTCATGAACATGGTCCAAACATCAGCTGCAAGGGCAATGTTTGAGTCCAATGTGGCAAAGTATATCTAAATGAAAAGAACATTCAGAGAAAATAAAAAAAAATAAAACAAACATAAAGACAATAAGCACCTTTAAAGTAGCAAGACAAGAGAAGTAAGTTCTTGGGAGGAAATTACAGCCGCACGTTAAGCCAAGCTCCTTAGCTGCGGGACACAGGAAGGTAATCATTTGCATGGCAGTAGGTGATTCAACGTAGCGGAATGCGAGATTGTTAACCAAGAGATTTCGAAGGGTCATGAAGCGGTAGTTGGCCAGTGTTTGTTTTTTGGGAAGGTGTCTTCGCTTTATGAGGTGCTGACAAATATCTTCATGGTTGGCGGAAACATCACCATCAATGGAGCCAATTACTGATGTGTATGCCTTCTAGAAGCTGCAGAGGATCTAGCTTGCAACTGCTGGAGACCTTCTTGAATGGCAGTATTGATTTGGGACATCAAAGGGGTAGGGGTTGCAGTTGCTGCAGATAATGCTGGAGATGTCAAAGATTCAACATTGTCATCATCATCAGTGTCATGACGAAACCCGTCACTGTCACTGGCATTGTCATTATCACCGGAAAGAGCAGTCCTGGCCCTTTTAGATGCTTTGGCATTTGTTGCAGCATTACCAAGACTTGTAGTTGGGTGCAATGGTGGCCGCTGAATAGACTGCAAACCAGAATTTCGATTCAGACTTGAGCCAGAACCAGAACCAGAACCAGAACCAGAACCCGCATTAACAGCCTGAGAGTAAAACGTGCGCTTTCGGGTTTCTGCAGCTGCGGCTGGAGCATTTGCGGCAACTGTTTGAAAGAAGTTGCTTGCTGGGAATTCCACCAATCTTGCCTTGCCCTTGTTGCCGTTGCTAGAAGACATTTTCAGTAAGAGTTTGTTTGAGTGATGAAAAAAAAGAAAACAATACCGCAAGGGGTGCCTGACACTTGACGGCAACGACCCTGGTCATTAAACAATTTGGTGGGCAAAACCAGGAGGCAATGGCTTCGATGCGATACGCTTCTAGGCTGCTTGCTGTCCATATCTGTTGTGTTGTTTGAAAAAAAAGATAAGATATTATCTTTGTATGGAGAATTAGCAAAGAACATTCTGAATAAAAAAAACAAAATTGGAACACAAGTGAAAAATATTGTATAGGGGGGTTCAAACCCAGAACTTCAACCAAACTGAGCACACAATTTGCCACTCAACCACAAACTTGCATAAATAGCAAGCTTTCTGCTCTGAATTTTAGTTCAGTTTCAATACATTCTGTGTTAGTCTTACAGTTTTGTAACTCTTTGTTTCCGTCTCTTGTGACCTCAAGCCGTTATTGGTAAAGCCCTCGTGCCGCGCTTTCCACAAGCGTCCGCAGTGTTTCTCCAAATCCGATTCGCTCTCCGTCATCATTCTGCACTCCAAACCCAAACAGCCTTTGCACAGATTCAGCTTCAATGTGATTCTTGGTGAGGTCCAACAACTGCAGCTTTTCCATAACAGGAATGCAATTGTCTGTCACCACCCAAGTAATGGGCTTATACGGCTTTCCATCACTGCCAAGACTAGAAATCGGCGAACGCAACGCAAACTCAATCAATTGTGGGAATGCATCCAATACATACTCGTTTCCACTAAACAATTTGAGAATGTAGGACAGCGAAGCAAATAAGTTGTGACTCCAATACCTGGCCCGGAGCTGCTGCTGTCGTTGGCGGCAATTGAAAAAGGAATGCTGGACCGAATCGAGAGTGAATAGCTGTACTTTTTTTTCTTAATGTGGGATCAGATTGCAACAGACTGCGCCACACATCTACAATCTTTCAAGCCTGCCATTATGCAACTTGTGATGCGATTGAATGGAAGGGGGATCGCTTCCACTACCAATGCTGCAGTTTTGCTGTCTCAACCACCACCATTGTCACCGGAACGTGTCAACGAACCAATTCCACAAACAAAATCAAAGGTGGGCACTTCAAAAGCAGTACAAAAGCCGAAACCAAAGCAACCTGCAAAGAAACCGAAGATATCGCAAGTTGCTGCCACACGAACAGACAACACCATGACTACACAATTTGCGGATAGTAGACATCCAAGAAGGCCTTTAGCAAAGAGGGGATATGAGGAAGTTTCAGGATCAGATAGTTAGAACCGAATCTTATTGGGTGCTTTATTATTGGCGTTACGTATATTGCATGAGAATTGAAGAAATAAACGGGAAACATCCTTTCACACAAAGGCAAGGACAATGGCAGCGCCCAAAGCCAGTTGATTCTGGCGCTTCTGTACAGCGAATGATTGATCAATAATACAATATCACTGAGTCACAACAGCAGAGCACCAACCAGATCGGGCGACAAGTACTGTGTGGGCGAATCCGCAAAGGCCGTGGCGCTCTCGCAGATCGCCTTGATCAACTTGTTTTCCGCGTGCGCATCGGCGCCAGAAAGCGCCTGGAAGATTTGCACAATCGGCGCCATGTCGCCGTCCGCGACGGCGGCGTCCAGCTGACCGCGCAGCGCCGCCGCCAGGACGCCGGCCGGCAGCAGGCGGTACGCCGCCTGGATGTCCGCCAACGGCGTTGCGTCGGCGCGAAACGCAAACGGGACGGGCGCTTCGCCGCGCTTCACCGCGTCGATGCGGCCGAGCTTCTGGCGCTCTTGCTCAATCTGCGCTTGGAGCGCCATTGTCGCCTGCGCCATGTCGGCGAGGACCCGCTGCTTCTCGGCGAGCTCGGCGCGCAACGCCGCATTGTCGTTCTCGAGCTGCTGCTCCTGAGTTGCCATTTAATCACACTATTTAATCAAACAACTCAGTGAAATTCACAAATCAAATTCACAAAATCTGCACGCTGCGGCCCGTGCGCTTTCCCGCCTGGTTCGCCCAGAACGCCGCCGTGCGCGCGCTCCACGGCGGCTGCACGTTGTAGCAGTTGAGCTTGAGCGCCTCCTTGGCATCGAGGCTGCTGCCCCCTTTCGGTGTTTCGTCCTCTCCCAGCTTACTGTCCAACTCGCCTTCCAGCGTGCATCCATCAAGCACAAGAGTCCGCAGTGTTTCTCCAAATCCAATGCGCTCTCCGTCATCATTCTGCACTCCAAACCCAAACAGCCTTTGCACAGATTCAGCTTCAATGTGATTCTTGGTAAGGTCCAACAACTGCAGCTTTTCCATTACAGGAATGCAATTGTCGGTCACCACCCAAGTGATGGGCTTATACGGCTTTCCATCACTGCCCAGACTGGAAATCGGCGAACGCAACGCAAACTCAATCAATTGTGGGAATGCATCCAATACATACTCGTTTCCACTAAACAATTTGAGAATGTAGGACAGCGAAGCAAATTCATCGTTGCTTCCATCGATTCCAATTTGACACAAAGAGAGATTCAAACTCTTTAAAGTTCTGCAAGTCATTTTCATGTACGCTCGTTGAGGTGTGAGGCCAACTTCCAATCCAGTCAATGTTAGAGTCGTGAGATTGCAAAACTTGTCTGTTTAGTTATTTTTTTTTTTTTTAAAAAAAAGGGTGTTTTAGTTGACAACAATAAGACCAGACTCTCTTATTTTTTTCATCATACCTTGATCTGCAATCATGCCAAACATTTTGTCATTGAATTTAAGTGTAGGTCTATTGTTTTGAGAAAGAGGACCAAACAACTCCAAAGATTTGAGTCGGTCGGCGATCGATTCATTATCCTTGTTGTTTTTCTTTTTTAAACAGAACAAAAGTTAGTATCTTGAACAGCAAATTCCTTCAATTGAACCGTATGGAAAAAATAACATCATACCTCTCGAACAAACTGAGGGCAATCCAGTTCAATTTGGGTCCCACGTTCAACAGGAGTTAAGATAATACGCAAATGCTCCAACAGCCCCAGCTCAATCACTAATCATTTTTTGGTTGAATAAATGAAATCGCGCCTTTTTGTGTCGTTTGTAAACTAATCTTACCTTCCAACCAAAAGGCGGCCTTGTACTTGTCAGAGAACAGAATCTGTGGAATACTTAACGAGTCTTCAGGGCACGGAGCTACATTACATTTGAGTCAGCCTGGGTATTTTTTTTTATATCGAAACGGAGGGACTTACTCTCTAGCTGACCCCACGAAATCGTCTTTTCAACAACCGTCGCCAAAAGCGGGTTATCAACGGCGAAAACAACATCGGGTCCTCTCTTCAAATCAAAGTTATTCAAGTATTCACTGGCAAGACCAGCAAATCTTCCAATAACATCAATAATCTTGAGACGCAACATTTGCTGTGAGATTTCAACTTCATTCGAAGTAGTCGCTCACAAAAGACCTTTGGGTTGGGAAATCTGTTTGTTAAGTACAAAAAAAAAACCCCCAACAACAGCAAGCAACTTACGTCGATTGCTCATCACGATTTGTATTCGTCTCATTCAATTGAGAAGTAGTACCAACAGTCGTTGACGATCCATCCGTGTTCCTTGTAGTAACTTGTTGTGACTTCTTTTGCGATTCCTCCTTTTCTTTAGTCAGCTGATTCTGAAGCTGCTTCCGAGACGTGATGACATCATTCAATCGTTTTCGGTACTCCTCGGACATTGAGGTTTCCCTGAGCCGTTCAGTATCTTTACTAATCAACTGACGAAGCACCTCTTCCTTTTCTTTGACGGCATTTTCAACAGTTTCAACTTCGCGACGCTTTTGACGTTCTTGTTCTTGTGCACTTTCTTGGCCCATAATCTCTTGTTTACGAGTTTCCTCTAAAAAAAAAATAATGGTCACCGCAAGTGAATAAAAAAAAAAAAAAAGACGAAAACTAGCGAAAAAATTCAAACATACTTTCATTTCTCGTTCCATGTGTAGTTGTATGCGACTGAAAATCTCGCTCACTCTCAGCCGCAGTCCGCGTATTCGAATGCTCCACACTCGCACTCTGCGACTGCATTGTCTTTTCTTCCCGCATCGTACTCTCATATTCGCTCTTTGTGATGGTATCAGACGTCTCCCTTCTCGTCTCGGAACGCGTTCCTTGCTCCTCCAACGTTTGGGACTCTTCGTACCGCGATTCAGTGATCTCCTTGATTTGTTCCTTGGATTGTGAGGTGCTGTCTTTGGTCGTTTGCGCATCCGTGATGGAGTTTGTGTCTCGAACTGTATCTGTGGTTGTGTTCCTTGTGTCTCGGTACGTTTCTCGGCGGGTAGAGTCAGAAACGGATTGAGATGTGTTTTCAACTTCTTCGGTACGTTGTGTTTCTTCGTGGACGCGGGAAGTGGTTTCATCGTGGGATCTTCCTTCTTCTGTCTTGTCTTCAATTGTGGTGGATGTTGTTTTGGATTTCGTGATTTGATCCTATTTTTTTTTTTTATGATTTGGAAAACAATTTAAAAAAAATAAATATATAAATAAAAACAAAAAACAACAAACAGACTTACAGATCCTGTAGTCGTGCCTCTTTTCGTTCCCGTCTCTATATCTGATTTAGATTTCCCTGTCGTATCATCCGACTTTTTGATCTCCGACTCCGCCTTTGCTGTGTTGGTCGCCTTGGATTTATCCGTATCAATACTGCTCGATTTTGTCGTGTTATCATTTATATTCAAATTGGATGCAGTAGTCGATGTCCTATCATTCGAGTGCGTAAAATTCGCCTTGACTCCAATTTCTTCGGAAGCAGTCATATCCACAAATAAGCTGTTGTTTTTCCATCCCCCTTGAGCAGTTGCCGTCGTAGTACTATACGCGGATCCGTCTTTGAGATCTTTCCGCTGCGTGGTAGTACCCTGGTCCGTGGATTGGTCCGTCGTATGGGATTTCCCTTCAGATCCCTTGATTGATAGCGAATCGTTGGTTGTCTTCTCCAGAATATCGGCGACTTCCTTTCCGGTGGTGCCGGTTTTACGTGTGGTGTCTTGTTTTTGGTCGTCAATGTTTTTTGACTCTTCATCCACGGTGGTGTCGGTTCGTGTGGTGTCGGTTCGTTCTGAATCGGAAATAGTTTTTGAATGCGATTGGCTCGTGAAGGTTCGGTCATCGACTTTGAATGACTCTGTATCACTGGTGATTTTGCTTCTCTGATAAACATTGAGGGCGGGCGGGCAAGGGGGAGTCGAGTCAGTAAAGTGCAACAAAAAAAAAGAAGGAAAACAATGTAAGCTCACGTTTAAAGCAGTGACTTTCTCGTCTTTCTCTTCGTGAACAATCGAGAATCTTGATCCTTCGGACACATCGTGTTCAACCTTTGCCAAAAAAAAATTAATTAAAACCAGCGCATGGAACCAAATGAAATTATAACATACAGATTTAATTTGCTCATGTCGCTTCTCTTCAATATGGGACTTTTCAACAAGGTGCTCTTCTCTGAAGGTATCACGGTCAGTCAAACTTTCATTTGTACTGGTCAAAGTCTTTTGGTGGCTTGTGTTTGCGGTAAACTGCGTGTCAGTTTGTGTCAGGGATTGAACATTATCATGCTTCAAATCCGTTCCTCTCGATTTGGTGTTGGTCGTGGATGTTTCGGCTAAAGAAAGAATAAGAAAAGATGATGACACTCAACAAAAAAAAAAATGGAATAAAGTTAATTACCAGTAATCTTCTGAGACTCAGTATCGGTAATCTCAGTCCGGAAAGTCTTGTCTGTTTCTCTACCAACAACACTTTCCACATTGGTCGACTCCACGTGAGAAGTAGAAACTTGCTCCACGTTTTCTTTGCGAGCCTTCTTCATAAGCCTCGACAAGAAGGATTCATTCTCTGACACCTTGGTAGATCTATTTCTCGTTGTTTTCGACGTGAATTCTTGTTGCTCCTGCTTCTTTTCCGAGCTAGACTCCTTCTCCATGGAATTTTTGACCAAATCATTGCTAAACTCCAATTGGTTTTCATAGCTGCTCAACGTCTCTTCTGAATCCAAAAGAGACTGGCGGTAGCTTGATTCGAACGCATTCAAAATGACTTGTTCTTTGGAGTTGTTTTTCACGTTTTCAACCGCACGGCTTTGGATTTTCGAGTCGGATGTCTCTCCCACGTTGGATGTCTCTTCTCGCTTCTCTGTTCTTGTTGAAACGCGTACTGATTGTTGGATCTACGGGGGAAAAAAAAAAGAGTTTTTTTTTAAGTGCTGAAATGTGAGAGGGAATAAAATCAATATCCTACCTTTGTAATCATTCCAACAATATCACTCAAATTGATGACCAGCAAAGAAGCAGTATCCGTTTTAGCCAAGGCCATGGCTTCCTCATACTTTGCTTTCAACAGCTTGAAAATACGATCCTCATCATCCAAATCAATCGTCTCCCGATCAATGATTTGAACGTATCCGTAGTTTCGCGCGGCAATAACGGGTTCCAGCATTCTAGAAAGAGTATTGGCTCGGAAAAAGGTGTTTGGGAAGCGGAATGTGCGGTGGTCCGGGTTTGAAACAGTTGTGATGACGGTATTGTTTGAGAGCTCGACATTCAAACTGGTGTCCAGAAAAAAAATAGTGTCAACAAACCCACACACTCAGATAGCAACCCACACAATACCTTGAATCGCGAACATTCAAAATCATACGACCAGTTGGACTCACAACAGCACTTCGATAAAGCTCATGGAATTCAAAAAACTGCTTGATTTCTCGGTTGAATGCGTCAATGGCAGGAGTCGTATTATCTCGACTCAGGACCATGCGGTTGAATCGCAGATTTGGTTGGTTCGATCCCAAAACCTTTTCAACTGCATCTCGCAAACACACCCGCAAATTGTGGGAAATGTACACACTGATTGCATTCACGATCAGATCCTCTGACATGTTCTTCAGAATTTGCTCCTTCGTAACGCTGGACTTGTGCAATTCACGAAACATGCGTGCAAAGTTGGCATCGTCCGGGTTATGTTGGTCAAACAGTCTCCAACACCCATCCACTTCAGATCGCAGACGATCAAACTGAGCAAATGTAAAGTTGATTGTGTTGCGCTGGAAATAGTTGAGAACTTCCACATCTTCCAGGATCTTTTTCTTGACAATTCGAGACATTTGAAGCGGACTCATACACTTTTGATTTGGAACAGATCGACAAGAGTATCGCCCAGTTTATCACACAACAACGCCAGCCGACGGTCCTTGTCCAGAGATGGCAGGAAATAGTGGTTTTGAAGACGACCATCACGAATCAAAGCTTCATCCAAGTTTTCCTTGTAGTTGGTCGCGCCGACAACAATCAGATTCGAATATTCAGGCTGTCCAACAATCGCCAAAAGCGTGTTACAGTAATCAATCTTGTAGGATTCTCCGCCTTTCTATAAATCAAAAAGTTGTGAGATTGTTGGTTTGTCACATCACAGACCTTGGCGGTAATACCTTGTTACGGTCGGCACCAATAGAATCGATTTCATCGATAAACATGAGATATAGTCTAGTGCGATCCTCCTTGCATTTACTTGCTTCCGCCACCATTGCGGCTTCTCCCTCTCCGACTTTTCCCTTCTGGAAACGCGATGCGGCATAGTTTGTATTTGTGAGCGTCAAACCCAGTTTCGTCAGGTACTTGTCAAACAGAAAAGTCTTTCCGTTTCCTGCAGTCATTGAAATCGAGGATATTTAGAATGAGTGCGGGCTGTAGATATCATTTCATTTCATTACCTGGCGGGCCATACAGAAGGATACCCATGGGTCTGCTCTTGAATCCCTTGAAAGCCCATCTGAAAAAGACATCGTGCAGAATCTGTGCGACAATCGTTCGGTTGGGGTCTCTGTGAAAAGACTGCCGCTTTAGTGCGAAAGAGTCACGTGACCAATTAGCGACTCAACTCATCGTTCCACAGTCTATCCCACGTTTCCTGCACGTTTCTCGCCAGCTCGACTCTGAACGCCCCTTCGTCGTACTTTTGGTGGTCAAACTTGACGCTGGGTGGTTCTGCATCGGCGGGTTGCTGTGGAAGTGGTTGTTGTTGTTGTTGAAGTGGTTGTTGAAGTGGTTCCGAAGCAACCGACCCCGGATCGACGGGCGGCGCGCCCTCGGACACTGAGCCGTCGCCGCGGCCGAGCACCTCGGGCAGAAACACCAGGGCCTCGCGCGTCGGGTCGAACGGGTGCGGCCCGCGGCGCGCGGCGTCCTTGTCGTTGAGCCGCATGACGGCGGCGTGCGCCGCGTCGACGCCCAGCGCCGCGCTCGCGATCGCCATGCGGAACACCGTCTTCGGCGACACGTTGTCCGCAGCGAGGTTCAGCTCGCGCGCAAGCTCGCGCGCGACTGGCAGGATGCCGTTCGTCTCGGACCGGTAGCTCAGCTTGCCCGTCTTCTCCGGGTACGCATCCTTCCACGTCGCAAAGAGCGTCGTGTACGCGGGCCCGATGGCGTAGAAGATGCGCATGCGCGTCGGGCTGCCCTTGTCGGCCATCTCTTCTTTCTTTCTTTCTTTCTTTATTTAATCATTCAATCAACCCAACAGTAAAACTACAGTATCTGCACAGTGCGCCCAGTCCGCTTTCCTGCCTTGTTGGCCAAGAACGAAATGATGCGGGCGCTCGTCACGGGTTTCAGGTTGTAGCAGTTGAGCTTGAGCATCTCTTTGGCATCCCCCACACTCCTTTTACCCTTGCTCTCAGCTTCATCCTCTTCCGGAACTTGTACTTCGCCTTCCACAACACAGCTATCCAGCACTAGTGTTGCTAATGTGTCACCAAATCCAATTCGCTTGCCCTTGTTATCAACCATGCCAAAAAACAGTTTCTGCACAGAATCAGCCTCAATATGAGTTTTCGTGATGTCCAGGAATTTCAGCTTCTTCATCAGTGGCACGCAATCATCAGTCACTCTCCAAACAACTGGTTTTGTCTTTGTGCTGGAAACAGGGTTTCTGAACGAAAACTCTAGAAGCTCTGGAAAGGATTGAATGGGATCTGATTTTCCTGTCAGAAGCCACAAAATGTCTGAGAGGGATACTGCATTGAAGCTACTGTCGTCATCTTGTCCAATTTGACAGAGTGAAATGTTGATGCTTCGGAGCGATTTGCAGCTCATGGGAACATCGTCTTGGTATTGAGACAGTTCCAAACCAGACAGATTCAGAGTTGTAAGATTGCAGAATTTGTCTTCACATGTTATTAGACAATTATTGGCTCAAAGAAGAACAAGAAAATCACCTTGATCTGCAATCAGGTGGAACATTGGTTCAGAAAACTGGAGCGTCGGTCGGTTATTCAGCAGTGGTCCTTGAAGCTCCAAGGAAATCAGTTTGTCTGCAAGAGTCTCATTGTTTTTTCGGTTTCGCTGTGATTTGGTTCATTTTAACGAGAAACATTGGCTCAACACATGATGTGAACACCCACCTTTTGTACAAATCGTGGGCAATACATTTCGATCTTGGTGTGTTTTTCAACAGGTGTCAAGATGATTCGTAAATGCTCCAACAACCCAGCCTCAATCACTAGTGCGCATGTATGTGTGTGTGTGTGTGTGTGTGAGAAAACACATCTTGAAGATTAAATGTTGAATTCATATTCCTTTACCTTCATTCCAAAAATCGGCTTCGTATTTATCAGAAAACAGAATCTGCGGGATACTCAATGTATCTTCAGGGCAAGGTGCTGTTTGAAATAACCGGTCAACAAAACAAAGTGGGCAAAAAAAGTCGCCGCATACTTCTAAGTAAGCCCCATTGAATAGTTTTTTCTACCACAGTTGCCAACAACGGATTATCGACGGCAAAGACAACGTCTGGTCCCCGCTTCAAGTCAAAATTGTTGAGGTATTCACTGGCAACACCTGCAAACCGACCAATCACATCTATAATCTTGAGACGAAGCATTTCTTGCGTGATTTCGACTTCAGTGGATGTTTCATTGACAACAACACTTTAAAAAAAACCCCTTTTTGGTGAGCACCTTTTTTTTTTTTTTAGATTTAGGTGCAAGGAGCGACTGTACCTGGACTCCTGATCACGCTGAGTATTAGTTTTGTTGACTTGCGACGTGGTACCATCCGTTGACGCCGAACCACTCGTGTTTCGTGTTGTATCCTCCTTTGAATCTTTCTGCAACTCAGTCTGATCCTTGGACAACTGGTTTTGCAGTTGCTTGCGCGATGTAATCACATCATTCAACCTCTTGCGGTACTCTTCAGACATGGATGTCTCCCGCAGCTTCTCGGTATCCTTGCTGATCATGTTGCGGAGCAACTCTTCCTTTTCTCGGACAGCGTTCTCTATAGTTTCGACTTCGCGAAGCTTTTGACGTTGTTGTTCTTGTGCGCTTTCTGTAGTCAGGATATCTTGTGTCTTCTTCTCCTCTGGGTGGTTTCAAAAAAAAAAAAAAAAAAAAATGGAACAGTTAAGAGAGATAATTCCAAAAAAAAAAACAACCAGCTAGAATTTACTTTCAGTCCGGACTCCTGTTGTCGTAACATGCGATTGAAAGTTCCTCTCACTCTCCCCCGCCGTCCGCGTCGACAAATGTTCAGAACTCGCAAACTGCGACTGCATCGACTTCTGCTCAGTCAACGAGCTCTCCTTCTCACTCTGCGTAATCGTATCCGAAGTCTCCTGCTTCTCTTCAACCCGGTTCCCCTTTTCTTCCAACGTGCCCAGTTCTTGAATCTTTACATCCGTGCGCTCCGTGACGCGGTCTTTGGCTTGTAATGTCGAGTCTTTAGTCGTTTGGGAATCCGTGATGGATTTGGTGTCGCGGATCGTGTCGGTTTGGGAATGCCGTGTGTCTTCAAATGTTTCGTTTCTTGAGGACGTGCTGATTGTGTTGGATTTGTTTTCGTATTCTTCGGTTCGCATCGTCAGGTCGTGGACTTGGAGAAGAGGTTCTCGTTTAAGGTTCCTGATTCATTTCGTTGTCGGTT
>JAIVFH010000313.1:0-29406 GCA_025765595.1 Obelidium mucronatum
GAAGCTCGATCTGCCGGCAAGAATCTCAAGTGCCAGCACTGCGACTTGCGACTTGATAGACAGCTTCAACATCAGCGTGAAACGGGCAGAATGTATCGGTTCGATCTGTTGTAGAAAGCCTCAGTGCAATGAAAGGGACTCTGCAGAGTTTTTAGAATAGCAGGGTCTTGTTCTCAATGCTGCATTTCCTGGCCATATCTACGGCGTGTTAGAGTTCCTTATCTGTACTGCTGTTAAATGCTGCAATGCAAGCAATACGATTTATTATCAAATAAACTAATAAATAAAAGTGAAGTTGTGTCCTTGATTCTGCGAATATTTGGTCAGCGAATCTCGTCCGTGGGTTTGACAAGAGAAGTCTTGGTCTCGTTCTTGGATGGAATTGGTTTACTCGTCCGTTTTGGATGGTTCGGTTTGAGTTTATGAGTTTTGACAAAGAATTCTTGTCCGTTATTGGATGGAATTGGTTTACCTCGTCCGTTTGGATGGTTCGGTTGAGTTTATGGGTTATGACAAAGAATTCTTGTCCGTATATTGGATGGAATTGGTTTACTCGTCCGTTTTGGATGGTTCGGTTTTGAGTTTATGGGTTTTGACAAAGAATTCTTGTCCGTTCTTGGATGGAATTGGGTTCGGTTTGAGTTTATGTGTTTTGACAAAGGTCGGACTGCTCGAAGTCGGACGTGGTTAGGGGTTTGTTTGGTGATTGGTGTTTGTTGACGGTCAATAAAATTAACGCCGTCAGGGTCAATAAAATTAACGCCGTCTGACGGCGTTAATTTTATTTTGTTCACAAAATGCTAACAAAGTGCCGCAATCCCAAGGCCACGGAAGCTGGGGCCAACGTCATAGCAACCGAATCAGTGGCGCTTCATTGGCCGCCGAAACGGAGATTGTACATTATTAAATTAAATATTACGATGTATCTCCGACGCCACCACCACATGCAACGCCATCGTCTGCACGCTCTGGTGGTGGTTTAACGCCGTCTGACGGCACCGTGATTTCCAGTGATGGGATCTCAATAAAGTCTATTACCCAATAAGTGAAACATCTTGAAACAAAGAACAAAAACAATGGACCTTGGTCAACCCTTCAACTTGGATGCGCTGGATGACGACCTTGAAGATGTGATCATGGATAATGCTTTTGATGCAAATATCAATGAAACGGCCGAGATTCTTGAAAGGAATCAACACGATCAAGATTTCATTGCCAATGTTTCAGAATACGCACTGATGACTCTACGCAGGGCTTACAGAACTGAGAAACGCCATCGAATGGATCGGGATACAATGAAACAGATGGTTGGTTACATTGAAGCCCTTCTGCAGTTTGTGGTTCATCAGCAGAACCGTTTGGGTCCTAAACTGTCAGAAGCCATAATTGAGAACTTGTCTGATGTGGAAGCACGGTTGCTACATTTGATTACCAAAGTGGATGATACAATCAAGGAGGAATACTCTGGGAGACTGACTGTAGATATTGCTAGAACTGGACGTGCCGGCCGACCAAAAAAGGAAGTTAACTTGGCTCAAGTTCATGTTCTGAGACAGTATGGCGCCACTTGGTCACTGATTGCAAGTTGCGCAGATATAAGCCGAACAACTCTTATGAACATTATACAAAAAGCAATTGCAAATGGAGCGTTCGTCGATCCATATTCATGGTCGGATATTACCGACATTGACTTGCTGGAAAAAGTGCGCGATATATTCCGAATCCACAAAAAATCAGGTGCAGACTTTATTGCAGCTCACTTATGGTCAATGTTTGGTATTCGGGTAACAAGGCAACGTGTTCGTTGTGCTGTCAAGGAAGCTGACCCAGTTGGTGTATTCAATCGGTTAGTGCATGCGATTGTGAGGCGTCGCTATACAGTTATTGGACCACGTGCACTCCAGCATATTGATGGAAACCACAAATTAGTCAAATGGAAGTTTGTTATTCACGCAGGTAAGATGTGGGTTTGTCTATTCTCAATCTTAACCCTGGCTGCTAGGAATCGATGGCTTTTCACATCTCTGCACTTATGCAAAAGTATCAACCAATAACCGTCCTGAAACTGTACTTCAAGCTTTTTTGAGTGGATGCGCCACGTATGGAACTCCTTCCAGAGTAAGATGTGATAAAGGTTGGTGCATTTTGATTTGTTACTGTTTTGAATATCTTGCACAAACAGGTGGAGAAAATATCCTTGTTGCAGAATATGTGATCCAGAAGAATGGCGTAGGAAGGGGGTCTTGTATTGCTGGGAGATCTGTCCATAATCAGCGAATTGAACGATTCAATCTTGACTTGGGGAAGAAAGTAATTGACGATTTCAAGCAACTCTTTCAGGAAATGGAAGGGGACTGCTTGGATGTGAATAATACATGGGAGCTCTGGGTTCTGCATCAAGTATTTCTGCCTCGAATTCAACTCGTTCTGGATCAGTTTCGAGAAGCTCACAACAATCATAAAAAGCGAATGCATCACTACAAATCACCAAACTTAGTGTTTAACGTGGGTTTACTTCTTCAAAGCTGATCTGTTGTGGATGACCCAGTGGGAGATTCTCTGCATGATGGTGAAATTGAGATTTATGGAGACGATCCTCATGGACGACCTCGACGTGAGAGATTTGAAGATGGAGACTTCAGCAACTTTATGCCAAATCCAAGAGCCGAAAGAGCTCGTGTTGGAAAGATTCAGTGCCCCCTTACCCGAATTCAGCTTGAAGTCTTCCATCATATGTTTCCAAAGACTGTGATGCTGTCTGATGACCAAGAATATGGGGCTCGCATATTTCGAGATGCTAAGGCAGTTGTCAACGGTATGATACAAGAGAATGATGTGAACGTCGTTTTTGACAGCGACAGTGACATAGCGGAAGATGAAGGAAGTGAAGAAGAATCAGAAAATTGAGAGCAGAAAATTGTATTTTTCATAAATGAATTTATGTATTATTAAACTGCTCCAAATTTGAGGGCTTCATCAGACATATCTGGTGCAATCAAACCAGCAAACATACCAGACGCCACCCCATCAACTCCCTCCTCACAAACATCGTAAAAACTGACATTAACATTGCTGAAGCAAGTGGAGTACTTGCAATAGTTTGGCTGTGCAGTGAATGAAAGAGCAATCAATTTTGGTACAGGGATAAATGACTGTCCTGTGATCAATCGCAAGCTTCTGCAGTACTGCTGGCAAGTCCAAGTTCTTGCAATTTCCATCCATGCCATCCAAGTCTGGCGCTCACGATCAGATGCAGTCAATGCAAGTGGTTTAAACTGTTTTCGATACTCATCAAATGTTGTTGGTTCTCGAAAGAGGTTCGCGACAAGGGGAAAAAGCTGTTGAAAGTCTGGGAGCTCATTGACATGTCCTTCTTCCTCACTTTGATCATCTGTGAGCCAATGATGATTAAAACCTCGTCGTGCAAGTCCTGCAGCAGTGTAGCACTTCAGAACACATTCTGCCAGAATAACAAACGCCTCCCATTCGTTATCCAAGGCTGCCTCCCAATCCCTATCAAGCTGTGGCAGATATTAGCAATACATTTTGAGTGTATCAAAACTTACATCGGGCCCCCACACATACTGATCCAACTCCAATTCATCAGCCCAAGTATTGTGGGTGACAATCCTTCCCTTCACACTTTCACAGTAGTAGTTGCGATTTGCGCCAATAAACTGGAATACATTCCCATTTCCACTTCTTTCAACCATCGCGCGCGTGTACCAACTTACAGGCGCATTTAAAACGTTCAATAGCATTTGTGGTGCCATTTGAGAAGGAAACATGCATGCGTCAGCGCGATGAAGAAGGCCCCAACACAGATACTAAATGAAAGAAATCATGTTTATAATAATAACAAAAAAGACATGAATAATTGGTACTTTTCCAAAGCTGATGTAGCTCAAACGCAATCGTGCACTTGGCTTTCGCTCTGTCAAACCAAAATGTCTCAAAGTTTCTCCTTCAAACTCATTTGATTTAAGTCTCTCTTCACCAAAAAATACTGCCGTTTGTGCCAATACTGAGCCTCGAGCATCAAACGCAGGGAATTCTTCATTATCTTGCAAAACAGGAAGTTTTGCAAAAGACCGGGTACTCATTTCATCGTCAAGAAGGCCTTCAATATTGTACGCTGTAAAGCCACCGGCAGGTTGCCTAATTTCATATTTTTCCCCTGTTGGGATACCAAGACGCACAGAATCCCACGTCCGCAAACGATCACAAGCAGCAAAGATATCGGTAATTTCTGCAAGAGTAGATGATTCTGTGTTTTCTGAAAGAGTAGATGATTCTGCGTTTTCATGGTTTTGTTGATTGTTCTGACCCAGTTGTTGCACCGTTTCTGTTTGAGATCCTGGCGTTGGTTGAGCAGCTCTTGTGACAGCTGCCATGGCAGACCGATTCCGTATTTCTTCCACCGTAGGTTCTAGTTCATTTGAAGAGGTTTGAGCCTCCGATGAGGTTGTAGGAGTGTGATCAAGAACTTCCGAACTGTTTGACAGTTCCTGCGATGCAAAGTACGCCATCTCCAAGTCCAAATGGAAATTGTTGTCAGCGTCAAGGAGTTGGAGAATATCATCATCTATTGGCGGCAAGGTTGTCGAAATTGAAGATACGGTTGTGTCGTCGCTGGGAGGATTGTCATGTGTCCAATCTAAGTGGATCATTGGTCGAGCACGCCGAGAAGGTTGTTGCGAGCTTTCACCAATATTTTCAGTTGAAAGCGCCGCATTAACTGAAGAAAACATGGGATATTCCACTGTTTTAGTTGCCGCAAGAGTCCCAATCCCATTGTGGTCATCGCTGTCACTGGGTTGGTCACTCTCAGTTTTGGCAATCGTAGCAATTCCATCCTTTAACTGGTGAGCCTCAATGCCAGATACAATACTGTGATTCCCTGATTGGTGGTATCCGTCAGCTAATATTGATGTTTTAAAATTACTCACCAACTAGTGGTTGATCTTTAGGAAACGCATGGACGAAATAGCTCTTTGTTCTCCGCTGGAACGTGCTCTGATAACTACAGATCTGCTGGTAAAAGCCATGTCCCTTGGCTTGCTCATTCAGCATCGTGTCTGATTGAAGTTGCTGCCACATTGTTTCAAGTCTTTCCGATGAGCACTCAGGCTGAAACATCACCTTTCCTTCAACTTGATACCCTCCTTCGTAACTCATCAGAACCCAGTTAAGCTTGTCAAAAGGACATTGAGAATCGACAGTCATCTGGTACCCTTTTTTCGCAAATGTTTCTAACGCACTTTTCAAAAGTCCCGAATTGACTGTAATCGTTTCCGGAAACAGTTTAAGAGTTTTGAGTTCTTTTTGCCTGTGAATTTGAAATAAGCTCACGTATGGGTGCCCACAAATGACAAATCTTACATTTCATCAAATGGAAGGATAAAAATGTCATGACGATTCCCTTTGTCGTCAAAATACATTG
Source organism: Obelidium mucronatum (assembly GCA_025765595.1). Lineage (NCBI taxonomy): Eukaryota > Fungi > Chytridiomycota > Chytridiomycetes > Chytridiales > Chytriomycetaceae > Obelidium > Obelidium mucronatum. Next base: position 5,444 of record JAIVFH010000313.1, read on the forward strand.
TTCGAGGGACGTAATACATGTTAATAGTCACCCCTTTGCCCTTGTAACCCATTCCGCCGTTTCTGTTATCGGCTTGGTTGACGCCCGATGAACCACTGGAATGATTTTTGATAATTGATTGAATAGGGTTGCTTCTTTTGTTAGAACCAGCGGTGGACTTCTCAGAAACTTTGCGCTTTTCTCGATTCTTGAATATTGTTGCCCCAGGCGCAACCAGCGTATTGGGACCTTGGTAAGGCTTGTAGGGTGCCATAACATTGCGCCTCTCGGCACTTGCTGCGTCAGCTACAGATCCAGTGCTTGAGCTACTTGCGTCAGCTTGCGATTGGAGAGTTTGAACCCCGCTCAAAAAGGAGGTGACATTCCTGAATGAGCCGTTAGTGTCAGTGACGAGAACAATAAAGACATCTGTACCTTGTATCATGCAATGTTTTTGTGTTTGCTGATGATGGTGGCATTCTTGATGCAACCCCATTTGTCACCACTGATGTTGAACTGTTTGTTTGCGATCGGTCCTTCACCAGATTCGAAAGGCAGTCAGTGCACCACTGCTTGTCATCAAGAATTTGAACTGTTGCAGCAGGTTTAAACTGGTTGCAACAACTGCACTTGACGCATGCAGTTGTTGTCATTTTTCTTCTCTTTTTTTTCAGAACTTTTGCCACAACTGCCCCAACTCTCTACGTCAACTGCAATGTGTTGGAAATCTGAGTAAATTGCATATAACGTTGATTTAAATGTGCAGAAATCTGCCAGTAGTGGTTTTTATTAGTTTCGTCACTCTTGTTACTTTTTCTGATAACAACTCTATGTTGAAAAAAAAATTCTTTTTCACTCTGTGTTAAAAAAAAGACGGAATTTTGACTGTGTGTTAAAAAAAAATTTGAATTTTGACTCTCTTTTGAAAAAATAATATTTGGTCAAACGGCTGACCATAAGGACGTGAGCATTTTTGGAACAAATGATATTAATAAGGGGTTGTAAACTCGCGGAGCTACTCAGCTGTCGGGGTTGTGACTTCTGCATTTTGATCGTGAGAACATCTAATCGTTTCGTTGTACTTGCTTATTCGACCTGCCTTTTTTAAATAAAACGCGTCAAAAGAAAGTAATCTTTCATATGTCACTCTGTACTAAGCTTTATATCAGTGATCACAGAAGATCACATTGCTTAATAACTATATTCCAAAATCTGAAGGATGATGCTCTGGACCTGTTGCAGGCCAGTAACCCATGTGCGTGATTTTCATTTAATCATCTGACTTTCTTACAAATGAAAGGAAAGGGTGATTTTCCAATCATTTCGCGAAATAAGTAGTCTTATCTCCCTGTATCCTTTTTAGCCTCAGCTATAAAGCTACACACCCTTTTTCTCTGTGCGGCGACATTTTGCTGAGCCAGCATTATAATAAAGTGATGGCCCCCTTTGATTTGTCAACAGACACAATTTTCTTTGAATTTAGCTTCCAATAAAAACAGAATATTGGAAATCGCTCACCACTATAATGGGGAGTTAAGGGCCTACACGGGCTTCCAATAAAAACAGATTATTGGAAATCGCTCACTTCTATAATTAAAACTTTGAATCACAAAGTGCATATTTTCAACCCATGTCGCGTTATAACAATGACCAGCAACCTTCCACTACTTATTGCAGGAAAATGAAAAGATGTTGTACTATGTTGTACTTTATTTACCTCAAGATGACAAATCCAATACTAATTGGAGAATATTACCATTCATCCTCCTTTGCCACCACATCCTTCTTCCCAAACACAATTCTGTCAGCGTTGCCATTTTCATCTTCATTGCGTTCAAACAAGACAACAAATGTAGGGACAAAAGACACGTCTCCATTGGAATCCAATTTGACTGTTGCCGAAACCAAAACAAAGTCACCTGGAAGCAAATGGGTAAGACGTTTGTTATTTTTGAGCTCCTTCAGATCAAAGTCCTTCTTTGAGCAGTCAAAAAGGGGAATGAATGGAACTCCCTCCCCATTTAGATTGTATGGTCTATTGGCTAGTGGTGGACGTCTTCCGGGAGTTCTGGAAGGAGTGCTTGCATTGTTTTTTGGTGGTGGTCTCAATGGAGTGTTTGTTGCTCTTGTAGAGCTTTCTGGCCCTTTAATGTAACAGTAATGTAAGTTTGATAGCAGGGTAAAGGATAAAACAATACTTACAGTAGGTGCGACAAAAATGAATCCAATCGATGTCATCATGAGCGCCAAAATCAAATGGCTTTGGCATTGGTTCTGATCCCATTCGCTTCACGAGAAAGTCGCAGAAACCGTCGGCGTGGGCTGATGTCAACAAAGACCGACAGAAAATACTTCCAACCAAGAACGGAGTGTGTTCAGTTGGAGGGCGGAAGACTCCATCAGTTCTATTGAGAACTTCACAAGGAAACAAGAAAGATGCAGGAATTTGCTTCTTCTCAAGAGTTGTCACGCCAAGGTAGTATCCGGCTGAAAGAGAGAAAGAAATAAAGTTAGTCTCTATGCTTCCAATAAAATAAAAATATTGGAAGATCCAATGCCTTCCAATAAAATAAAAACATTGGAATATCCAACAAACAAATAGATTGGAACATCACCAGGTTCGCCAAAAAAAATCTTTTGGTAACTCGCAGGACTGCGAATCACATCAGGGATGCCAAGACCGTTAGCAATGACACCAGCTTTAGACTCAAGAAGCCGCAGAATGTCCGCCAGGTTTCTTGGAGTCCGAGAAGATGCATCGCCAGAGAGGAATCTTGCAAGACTAACAGTGGCAGCTCGAGCAGACGTTTCAGAGTCCCAGTTAGCGCTGAGCATTTAATAAGTAGGGAAGATCTGAGGGGTGGGTAGGTAAGTTTGAGGGGGCAGGGAGGTTGCCTTTATACCTTTTTCCCACTGGCCAAGCAGTGTGAATATCCAAGCAACGTGAATTAAGGCCTCCAAGCAATTTGGAGAATCCAATTTTTTCGAAATGGAGCCAAGCGCAGACACGCTCACCGACAACAACACCACAGCGGCCAACTCACCGTCAGCTTCACAGGAGACAAGAAACAGCTGCGCTATAGGCAATGATGATGTTGAGGATGTACAACCTGGGCTGCGGTAAGGACGCACACCGAGGGAGCATTTTAGTTTTAGTCTAAGTTGTGCTCTCCTAAGAAAACGCACCAGAGATGAGTGTGACCCTTCAGACGACGAGGCAGCACCCACCTTTGGACCGCCAACGACTATAGCCTCGGCCATTTCTGCAGGATCGCTCATCCTCGGCAAGCGCACCGAATTCCTGTCCATAGACCGTGAAGCATTTACCCAAGACCCAAACAAGTCTGCAACAAGCTTGGTGGATACCCTCTTGCAATCGCGTATAAGTGTGGAAATTGACGAGCGTCTGGGAATGGCGGCTGCATTCAAGGCAGTCCTACTCAATGTGATAAGTGACGCAGCAACGTTCGGTGACTGCCTGAGCCAAGTGGCTCAAGCACAAGGACAGAACTGCTTTTATATTTCTCAAGCATTCAACAGGTTTGTGAATTTTTCTCTTCCAATAATTTTATTTTATTGGAAGGGATTTTATTTTATTGGATGGGATTTTCCAAGGTTGTTTACCTAAATGTTTGACCAGATTGTTTCTTTTGCAAGCCATGCCAACCGATGATTGGCGAGATCTACTGGCAAGAGAGTACGAAAGTGCATTTCCGTCACTTTCTCAGGAACCAGTGTCACACTCCCGCAAAAAGCAAAAGGTTGTTACCTCTTTGGGTGATACTTCGGCTTCAAGCATGCCCCGACGGAAGTCAAGTGGCACCACTGCCAAACAAGTTCTAAAAAATTTTGATCAACTGTACAACAAGTTGGAGTCATTATTGGGTTTAGCAGTGTTCCAACCTTTGGCTCCTGCTATCGCCGAGCTTTCCCAGGATATCAGCATTGGAATGAAGTATGCTGTTATACTTAACAAGTTGACCAGGTAAGATTATCTAAAGTTTCAAAGCATTCTTTAAAACGCAAAACTAGGGAATTCAATGGAATCTGTGAAGATTTGTATCGCTCTAGGTGTGATGGGAAGCTTGGTCGGTCATTGAAGGTTCTTTCTTTTGGGGTCTCCTTACTTCTGGAAACGGTCAAATGGCTCAATTTCTATGTTCAAGATCACAAGGGGAAAAAACCACCAAAGGGGTATTCATCGAAGCGCCACATCGAAGATTATCTCCTGGGGCTTCGTGGGAAAGGAGTGGCATATGGTCCTCTGCTGACTCCTCAGGAACACTTAAAGGAGAAGGAGAGAAAGGACAATGCCGCCGAAGATGCGCGAAATCTACAGGTCAGCGAGGAAGAAGAAGCCAGTGACTCTGCCGCAGACTCGAAAGGAAAGGGAAAAGGAAAAGGAAAGAAGAAGCGGACGACACGTGATTTCCCTGAGATGGACCCGCAGATTTTCCGACTTAAAGATGGGGAATTTAAAGGATACTTACCATTGGAAGTGCTGCGAGTGTTCTGTGAATCAAAGCGGATCTCAGTTGACGGTGAAGGGGTGACAGTTATTGATCTCACCAACAACAGTGACAGCGAGGACAATGACGAAGCTGTGTGAAATGCCTGAGTTCAAATCTGTTGATGCTTTGCTCTCTTTGCTGCTTTGCTGCTTAGCTGCTTTGCTGCTTTGCTGCTTGGTGTGTTGTGCTTTTCAACCTATTCATTTTTTCTTGGCATTTTTTAGTATATAAGTAAAGAGTTTCCCTTCCCTTCCAGTTTCCCATTTCAATTCAATTCGTATTCAAATTGGTTTAAGATTTGACTCTCCAAGAAGAATTTGCAACGAACATTTGAGTGCAATATCTTGGGATATATTCAATTTAGCCCTTCCAATAATTTCAAATTATTGGAAACTTTGAAAGTCTTCCCTCCAATAATTTTAAATTATTGGAAACGGCGAAAGTCTTTGCCTACACTTTCCAGGTATGTCCTTTTGTTCTGGTTGGACGTCTTCCTATGCTTAAATCTTATCAAGTAGACCACTCTGTCTCTGGATAAATTCAAATGCTGGGAAAAGTACGAAGGGGGTCTGCTGCTTCAACGCTTCCAAGTTTTGCTCCTGTTCAATCATTTTATTCTGATGTTGCGCCTCCATCAACTCCTCTTCGTCAGATCCAGGAAGCTGGCAGGGTTTATTCAACCTCTCGAAAAGCCATCAGCAAGAGGAGAACTCACTGCAAAAAATCTTCGGCCGAAAAGAGGGACATCCGCGAAAAGCAGCGTGAGCGTATGCGGGAGTTACGTGTTGCGACTGGTTTTACTCAAAGGGCGGCAAATATCCGACAAACTGATTCTGAACGACATCGGGAGGTATACAATGCGAAGTTGCTTGCTGAAAGGAATGCTGCTGTATACTCCGATGAAGAATTGGCCACCATTGACGACAACTACCAGTTTGGGTTACAGTCATCAGTGAAAGACTTGTACACCAAGTGTGCGCAACGGCTTTCGTTTGCGGCAATGACTAAGCATTGCTGCATTGTTTGTGATTGTAACTACACAAAGAATGAATTGACATACAGTAGCCCTTCTTTGGAATATTTGGTCAGTTGCAGTTGTGTTAGTGTGGAATTAGATGTTAACAGATTCCACAGAATTTACGGAAGTCTCTTTGGGTTGCAGAGACAGTCGTGAATTCATTGGATCCGCTTCTTGTGTCTCAATATGATGTTTCCAAGTTTGATGTGAAGCTGTCAAAGCTGTTTCTGAGTCAAAACGGCTTCTATTTTAAAGAGAACAACATTCTTCACCCTGTGACTCTTTTAAGTGATGAAAGCGAAGAGTTGGTTTATCAGCAACTCCCTGGGAAGTGGGTGAATGTGCCGAAGATAGAGCTGACCATTGCCATCTGTCGTGGTTGTTATGCTGGAACATGAACTAAAAGTCAGCATATGCCGGCTGAAGCAATCGCTAACGGAAACTGGATTGGACGTCTGCCTGCAAAGTTCGGCAATGTGTCTAGAACAACTGAGAATGTTGTTTCCCTGATGCAGCCATGCATTTACCTGTCATCAATTTTTGGCCACGGGTCTGACAGCAACACCCGAAACATCAACTCCCACCATTACATTCTGAAGAACAGTGCACCAGTGCTTCGCTCTGTCCCTGCAAGTATTGGGTCCACATTTCGCTTTACTTTTGTTGGAGCATGGACACCTTTGGAGATTGCGGAGCAGAAAACCCGATATAAGTGCCAAGACTTTGTTTATGAACTCTTGGAATTTTTTGAGGCTCATCATTCTGGTTACAAAGAACACAATTATCTTGTTAACAAACACCGCGGTGAGAATGAGCTGGAAGGAGGAGGTTAGTTCTGTCCTCATTAATTTTAGTTTCTGTGCCGCCTGTTCCAGTAGAAGTAAAGCGTCTGTTGGGATTGAAGAATTCAGTGTTGCCAGGTCTTCGCGGGTACACTGGTTCTGATGAGTCCCGCCAGAGTGCTCTGCACACTGCTTTTGGGTTGCAGAAAAGATTGGGCGTTCCCAATGTATTTGCAACAATATCCCCTGCAACATCGCAAAGCTTTGTTGTTGCAATTAATTGTCATCTTTTGAGTGGGGAACTTTGCGAATTGAAGTTCAGCATTGGAGGGGAATATGACGACTTAATCCTACCCACCCTATCCAAGCGAGCTTCTGAAGCAGCAAAAAATCCTTATGAGTGTGCGGATTATGCTCGTAGGGTACTGGAAGTGTTTTTGGAGAGCTTTATTGGTTGGGACTTCAAGTACAGAGCTCCAACAAGAGGGGGTGGGTTTTTAGGTGTTCCCCGGTATGTAACCACCTCTGCTGAAACCCAGAAAAAAGGAGATCTACACTTTCACATGAATATCTCCATACATGGGCTACCCAAAACGTCAGAAGATTTTCGTAAGCGTCTGGAAGACCCTGAATTTAACAAAAGGTGAGCTCGCGATTTTCTAATTTTCCAATATCCCCAAATTATTGGAAGCCTTATTTCCAATATTCCGAAATTATTGGAAATTGTTTCTTAAACTGGCGCACTTTTAGGTTCATGGCCTTTCGTGACACTGTTCTTGATACAAGTCCTCCCTTCTCATGCTCTTGCAACTCCTGTCCAACGCCTGGTTGTGATGGCACATTGGAGGCTGTTCCTATTCCAGGGGAAGCTTTCCAGAAACTTCGAGTTGGGAAGAAACCATGTACCACCTCTGAGTGCAAAACATGTAATCGGCCATTTTGCCACAAGGATGTTATCGAGGAGCGTATCCGGGAATTTGCAAAAGAAAAGAACATTTCTATAACTCCGGAGGATATTGATCGCTTTCGTTGTTCCCCTCCATCAAAGGATTTCATCATGTCTGACAAGGAGACAGTCCTGTTTGCTCTTTGTTTGCTTGAGTTTCAGTTCCACCATGCGTCTCATACACGCTCCTGCTTTAAGTGTACCTCCAGAACCCCTCATGCTTCAATTTGTCGATTCTTGATACCAAACCTGGCAAATATGCTGGAAACTGCTATGGACCCAACAACCTGTATAGTGAAAAGCTTTTGTTCAATTGGACTGGAATACTATAATCTGTGTAATCTGCACTGGACACGACTTTCCCTGGACAACATGGACGTCCAGTTTCTTATTAATTCCGCAACAAGAACATCAACAGCTTACACGATTAAGTACACTTTTAAACGCCAGGGACTGGAATCGTCTGTAATTATGAGAATTGGCCTGTATTCTAAAACTGTGGATGCTGTTTTGTCGAGGGACGATGACTCTGCTCTCTCAAAAGAAGAGCGGGGGCTTCGTATAATCAACAAGCTGTTATATACCTTGACGAAACCTGTGGAAATCTGTACTACTATGGCTGCGTACTTAACCATCAACGATGGCGACTTATTTAAGAGCTCACATGAGTATGTGTACTCAAATCTGGGTCTCATTACTGGCTGCTACCCTGACTCAACACCCGCAGAATCTGCTGAAGAGTTCATTGACATAAGTATTTCCGTTTCAGCTCTTAATTCCTCTGGGACTTTATCTCCTATGTCTCTATACTGGGATTGCTGTTCAAACACTCCGACCCACAGAAAGACTCTTGTTGATATGAACTACATTGATTGTATTGAACAGTACCACCTTGTGGGATCTGGGTCGTTGAAGCACTGGGTGCGCAACAAGAATTTGGCACGTAAAGTCCTAATCATCAACGGGCGCCAATTGCCAAATATGTCCAAGGACTTACCTGCTGCAGACATACAGTTCTACTACAAAAGTCTACTTTGTCTTTTCAAGCCTCACACTTCCTCAACAGACCTCAGGTACACTTCAGGTAAATGTTATGTTTTTCTGTCATCCTGCTTTCCAATAATTTCATTTTATTGGAACAGACCAGACCTATCAGGATGCGTATTCCCATTTTTTGCTTCATGGCGCTGCAGCCAATGTAACAGCTGCACAGCTTCATGAGGAACTCAATCGGGGGTATTATGAGAGCAATGAAAAGAAGTTCTCAAATGAGGAATCAGACGAAGAGAGGATATTAAGGGAGCACCCACTTTCTGATCCTGATTCACTAATGTCTTCTTCTGACATTTGTGACCATGTACCAGATGATGAAGATGGGAACTTGTTGGGAGACTTTGAACAAGAATTGGCTGATTCTATTGCGCGTTCAGTTGCTGCCGATCTGGATAGCATCCATCCCCTATTGGATGCTGCTATTTCCTCTTCCGTCAACAATGCTCCAATATTGCAGCATACGTATCTTCCAACATTTTCAACTTTCGAGGATTATAAAGCTGCTTTAAAAGCGCAGGAAGTGCGACAGGACCTGGATTTTAATGGCGCGGATCGCTACTATCGACAAGTGTCCAAATCTGAGAAAGTTCTTCGTCTGGGGGACTTACTTGTCCCTGTACCCTGGGTTGAGCCAACTCCTGGTGCTGTTCCGAATCCTTCTGTTTTGAAACCTTTTGCCAGAATCTGTCAAATATCAAGTGCATTCTGCTTGGATTTTTGGCAGCATTACACTTTTGAGACTTACGCGAGGCACCTTCTTTTCCTCTATCTTAATGATGCTCACCAAATTGATGATCCTACCAAATACAACCTAAAACCTCAGCTAATTGGGTACCTTGGTGGTGAAGCTGGCACCGGCAAATCAGCTGTAATATCTGCATTGTTGACATTTGCAAAACTATGGGGGAGAAGAAATACTATTGAAACAATGTCATTCACTGGGTTGGCTGGTCTTATGATTGAAGGAGATACAATTCACTCCTACCGCGGGTTGACCATATGTTTGGATCAATCTCCTCCTTTGAATCATACACTAAAAATCAAGATACAATGTGTTTACCTGTCGATTGTTGATGAGGTTTCAATGACAAAGATTGATATTATGGGGAAAGCAGATTTGAGAACTCGTGAAGCTTGTGGAAATAGTCCCCATGTTTGGGCAGGGAAACATCTGCTCAAATGTGGAGACTGGTTGCAACTTCCTCCCGTTGGAGGAAAACCTTTGTTTGACCATGCTTCCCGGACATCTTCGGACAGCTCGAATGTTGCTGCTGGACGACGCCTATGGGCAAACTTGAATTTCGTTGTGTTTCTGACAAAGGTTTGATTTCACTTGATTCCGTTTATCCAATATTTTTTGCTTTCCTTTGATTCCATCTTTCCAATATTTCTATTTTATTGGAAAAGGCCCTTTCCAATATTTTTATTTTATTGGAAAATGCCCTTTCCGATATTTTTATTTTATTGGAAAATGCCCTTTCCAATAGGAAGTTTGTATCTTCCACTAATCCTATTTTATTGTATTTTATTGGATACAGGTTTGGCGCCAGAAAGATGACCCCGTATTCATGGGGATCCTAGCGCGAATGCGTTGGGGGGCACTGACTCAGTCTGATATTGATGAAATCAACGCTACAAGTTCCCAAGCCCAGTCAACTTTGTCAAATGTCCCACCAACTCTAGAATTCTTTGCACCAGTGGCTACTGCGATGAATCTTGAACGATGCGCTGTCTTGCGGAAGACAGTCATGGACTTTGCTCGGGAAAAGCAATTGGTGTGCTATCGGATTGTAGCGAAGGCTTCGAAGGATGTCAATACCGCAGAATTGTCTCGACTTGGTTTTCTGAATGACGATGCCACCAGCAAAATTCCCCTCACTTTTGAATTCTACCTTGGAATGCCTGTGATGATAACAAAGCGTATTCCAGATTTGGAACACTTGAAGATCTTCGCCAATGGAACTTTGGCCTTTGTTTTGGGATTTGCCGCTGCGTCAAATGAATCGTTCATATCAACAACAGTGAATGGTGTGGTTGTTAAACAATTCAAATTCATGCCTGGCTGGTTGTGGGTTAAAGTTCGGAATTGTAATCAGGTTCTGGTCGCTGGGTGTGCTCCTGGTGTTGTTGCTGTGCCCCCTCTCACGCTGTCTGTCAGAATTTCACTGCCCAATTCTGATAAGTCAAAGTCAATCACTCTGACCCAGTTTCCCGCTATCTCCGCTTTGGCTTGCACCCCTGAGAAACTTCAAGGGGTCACCTTGAATCATTGGATCACCATTGCTCAATTGGACCGTGCAAACTATAATCCTCAAACTTTATATGTGGCTTTCTCTCGTGTCAAAACATTGACATCAATAAGACTTGTGCAAAAACTTTCCATGGCTTATTCAAGAAAGTTCCGGCCCCCTAAAAAATTTGCAGACGAGATGATTCGTCTCATTAATTTGGTACAACTTCCGGATTACACTCCCGACCATATTATACATGCCTTCCATCAATGGAAAGAGGAGCAACAGTCTTTTGCTCTTGCTCTTCCTTAAGTATTAAATCTATATTCAAAATAAACCAGTTTTTATGCAGTACTATTCTTTAAAACTTCTAAAAAAAAATTCAGCGCTAAAAAGGTCCTAGCGGATGGCTTGCCACCGCACCTCAGTCCATTGTGCTCCAGGCTTTTCAGCAAACACGTCCACGTTGAATATACACAAGCTGGAATGGGCTCTACAACACCACACCCAAAGTTTCCACCTGGTTATATACCAAACTGGCCACATCTGGCATCATGGGACTCAGAGTCCGCCGCCTACGCGTACATGGGACTCACTGTCATCACAACCATTGCAGTTCTCAGAAACGGTTTCTTCTTCGCAAATACAAAACACACCAAAGCAGCATACATTTATCTTTTTCTCTGGTGTCTTTTTCGGCTTACTGCTTTTGCCATGCGTGGCCATGTTTTGCATGGTAATAACGGGGAAAATCTCGACACGTACAAACATACACAGATTGTACTCTCAATTGGATTTATGCCACTTGCTGAAGCGTTGACTTTGAATATCGCTGAATCGTAAGGAATTATTTCTTGGCACTTTCTTTCTTTTGCCGCTGCTGTCTTAGATCCTTCCTGTTTTCTTTGACACTCAATTCAAAACTTTACACAGGTCCACTCTCATCTACGAACTGAGCCATCGCACCTATATCCGCCTCAGAATCCTCATTATATTCCTATTCCTTACATTTGGCATATCGCTCACTGCTTTTGTAATTGATTTCACCATGAACAAACCATTCGGCGCCAACGCAAAATACGCGACAGACTTGATTCTCCGAGAAGTTGGATTCAATGGACTCTTTCTGATTACCATCTATACGTTTGTTGCAGCGATCCGGAACGCGATTGCCAATTGACCCAGAGAAAGCTGCTGATTGTGTGGTTGTATCAGTCGAGACCAAGTTAGAATAATGGCGAGAGCTGTATCCAATATTGACCCAGCTTGAGCTCACAATCACACAATTACTCAGTGAGTTTTATTATCTTATTAAACAAGATTATCCACCTTCTTTCACTCTCAATACCACAAAACCTTGGCTTGATGAGGTTATGGCTGGTGCATTACATTCAGTAACTCCCAACCTCTCTCTCTCGATTTCAACTTCGGAACTCGTGTCGTCATTTCTTTGAAACGGAGTTTGTATGTCTGCAGCTCTTTTTCCAAGCGACAACAAGGAACGGCGAATATTTGGCATAAAGAATATAATTAACAATGGGTTGATGATTCCATCCAGAGCAATCATGGCTATTATGATAGTTCGCTGTGCTTCATCATCAAAAATTGAGCCCAAAAAAGCTGCGGGAAGAAGAATGATGACCAAAGTCGAAGCCATAAGCGCGCAATACATCATGACTTTACGTTGCTATGGAATAATTTTTATGTCTGTTAAAACAGAAAACCTTTATCCCACATACATACAGCCTTGATCCTCAGAGCTTCTTTTTCAGGTGGAAGCATAGCCAATGCTTTTTTAGCGTAGAAATAAGTGCGGATATATAGCCAGGCTGTTGTAATTCCAGTGATTGCCTGATTGAGAGTGGCCAAAACCGTCCAGATCTCCAATTGAGGATGATCCATGGGATGTCCAGATGCATTTGTAACGGATGATAAATATATAGGTGCGAGAGCGGCAACAAAGGTTGCGGCAACGGCAAGAGTAATCACAAAGTATTTTCTTGTGGCTTCGACACTTTCTTGGCGAATCCTGAGCACATTAGAATCAGATCCAGCTGTCAAGATTCAGCTGAGAAATCAAAACAAACTTGAAGTTTCGCTCCAGTGCAACACAAACAGTTCCGGCGAGAACAATTTGTGAGAAAATGGCTTCGCAAACAGTGGTGATGCGCATCGGCCAAGCTTCCGCATCTGTCGCGGCTTTGACTGGATAAAGTACTAGAATAGAAGCAAGCCATAGAAAGTATCCAGATGTTAGGAGGAAGAGGCAGTGTGAAAGTCGATCGGAAAAGTGCTTGCGGCCAATGAGCATTGTCACAAGGATCCAAAGCGAGAGTATCAATCCAATACCCAGAAGAGGTACAATGAAAGCGTAATCTATCAGGATTGAGGTCCTGGTAGGGCTTTTAGCTGGAGCTGACATTGTATGGTGATCGTGGCTGTGCAATTGCAATGATCCAGCTTTCCAAGCTGAACACAAAAAAACCCCGATCCGTGTAAATAAATAATAAATCTATCCACCTTCTTGAACTCTCAAAACCATAAAACCCTGCGGTGAAGAATTGGCTATCAGTAGCCTCATTGGATTCTCTTCCAACTTCAAAATCACACCCATCAATAGTCCTATCATCACATTCCACTTCAAAGGGCAAGCGGACGCTTGAAGCGTTTCTACCAAACGATAATAGTGATCGACGAATATTCGGCATGAAGAAAATAACAAGCATTGGATTAAGGATCCCATCAAGAGCCAGCATAATGGAAATCGTTTCTCGCATCCATAAAGTGCTTTCAATTATGTCGCTGTGGTACATGGAGGCAAGAATAGCAGCTGGTAATAAACAAACAAGCAAAGTAGATGCCATTAGTGCGCAATACATCATGATCTTCCGTTGCTAATAAAGTTCAATGTCAGTTTGGCATAGTAAGGTATCAGAGGGAAATTCAGGGAATGCATAGTACCGCCTTAATCCTCGCGACTTCTTTTTCGGGTGTTAATTGTAATAATTTTCTTTTCGCGTAGTAATAAGTGCTTGTGTAGAGCCAGGTGGTTGATATTGCTGAGATTGCTGCTTTCAAGCCATGCAAAATCGTCCAGATCTCCGATTGGGGATGATGGGTTGGATGGCCGGTTACATTCAGATCAGAAGTTAAATATGTGGTTGCTCCTGCTATAGAAAACATGGCGGTAATACTGAGCGCAATAATAAAGTACTTCTTGGTTGCTTGGATGTTGGCATTCCGAATCCTTACAAGCGCAAATTAGATCACAGACCAAAAGCGAAAACACGCCTAGAAAGACTCACTTGAAGTTTCGTTCCAACGCAACACAAATGGTTCCAGCCAGGACAATATCCACTGAAACAGATTCAAAGCCAACAGTGATCCGCATTGGCCAGCTCGAAACGGTTAGATCAAACAAAGTAGCGACGGGGAAATGCGCTGCGACAGATGAAAGCCACAGAAAGTAGCCAAACGTCAGAAAAAAGAGGCAGTGCGACAGCCGGTCTGAGAAGTGCTTTCGGCCAATAACCATCGTCACAAGGATCCAAAGCGAGAGCAGCATTCCTGTAACCAGAAGAGGAACCACTACCGCATAGTCTATTATGAATGCGATCTCCTTGTGGCTTTCATATGGCATTTTGACAGAGGTTGCTCCGTCGGGAGAGTAAAATTGCCGGTAAAAATAGCACAATGATGTCTTCTTGTTTACAATTCAATCTGAATTTAAATACATTAGAACATGTAGGGCACTATTAATAAGAGAGTTAATTGGTTGTGTTATTTTTATTACTATCGTCAAGTATTATGGTTTACGACGGGCCACATATCATGCTCCCTGTTGTCGATTTACCCGGCCCTCGGTAAAGATATTGATGTCGACATGCAAAACAGTGGTTCTAATCTTCTGTTATCGATATTTGAGAGTAACTCTCCAACCGCTCGACTTGAGTTTTCCTGATAGTGTGGAAACCAACACTCTCTTTGATCAGCTATTTGCGTTGATTTCATCCGATAAAGATGTCGACTTGTTCCAATACCTGCGGCTGGGGCCGTTCGACTCTGCAGCCGCTTTAAAGAAAGTCTACTGTCAACTATACACAGATCCAACGTGGCTGATTTACATTGTGTATTTAAACGAAGGCAATAGGGAGGTTTCGCTATGACGAAATTTAAATTTCTTTTGTCCATTTTTCTTGATTCGGTGGCCACAGAGAAGTTTGGCCCTTTGAATTTTCTACTCCCAAAATCTCACGCAGAAATAAAAATCTTGGTAACAGCAGAGCCCAACCACACCAGCCAGCACTTCTTTGTCCGCATTTTGAACTCTAATTCAATTGATCTCTCTCCTGAGCTTCAAGTTTAGGAGGTAGCCTTCTATTTTACGGCTTGTACAGCCATTCAAGAGAACAACTGCGTCCAGCACGTCGTGGTTCATCAAGCAACAGCAGGGGTTGCCACAATAACAATTTAGTTATAGTGCTTTCTGTGTTTGGGCTGATTGCATGTCATGTTGCATATTTCTTTTATTTTTCCTAATAGCGAACACAGAACTGTCATCAAGAAGTCCTTGTGGCCAACGAAAAAAAAATCAGAAAGAAATTTTAATAGCGAAACCTCTCTAATCTATTAGAGAGGTTTCAATATCCCGATTGGCTCCTTCTCTTTCATCAAGTGCAGCCCCTCAGATAAACGGGTGCAAATAGGACTGGTCTGGATAGGAACACAGTATCTCCAGAAGGGATACGCCGCAGAAGTGTCATATCTCATGCTCTGTCATGGTTTCGAGAACAGTGTCGCGAAAGTGCAACGTATTGAATGGGTGGCTCATCACTTGAACATTCCAAGTCAAAAGACAGCTTTAAAGCTTGGATTCACACACGAAGCAATATTTCGAAAACATCAGTTTTACAAGGGAATGGTGCGGGATACGTTTGTGTTTGGAATGACTGACGAGGAATGGGTTGAAAAGAAGGAACGGTTGAAGCAAATACTGGCGTTGACTTGAAGAAACTAAGTGCGCTTCTTCCGTTTGGTTTTTAAATATTCTGAATATGATGATTTGTTATTTGATGCTACGTTGTGCAGACTTGAGGATTTGTCATTCTATTCTCGTTTTTTTTTTTTTTTGTTTTTCTTCAGCAATCAATGATGGCACACGAAGCGCTGTTTCCAGCGCTTGCAAATGCACACACAGGCAACTGCCTCCTGTCTTCACATAGCCACAATCTGCTGGGAATCGTTACGCAGCTGCTAGGTTTGCTTGAGCCAAACCAGCGTAAGGGAGCACTGCCGCATGTGGTTGCCCTTGTTTCGGACCCGTCGTTTCTGTTTCGCTTTTATTTCAAATGCAACTTGAACAAGGAGGAAACCGCAGCCAATCTGCTGCTGCATATCCAGTGGAGGTTGAGTCCAGCGGAAGGTGTCAAACTTGGATCAGAGCAGATCTCACCCAAGGTACTTATCTTCGTCTTTTAATAATCACATTTTCAACTTCACTCTAACATTCTAATCTATCCAGGCTCAGGACTATCTTTCACTGGGGATTTTCAAAATTCATGGTCAAGACAAACAGGGGCGACCCACCCTACACATTAATATGGCGAAATACAATGCAGCTACAGAAAAGAACTACATCAATGACTTCAAAGATGCCTTGGTATATACCCTAGAAGTTGGGCGTCGGATGTATCGCATCGGTCAATGAATCGCTTGCTCGCTTCCACTCGTCGTCCACTTCCCGCGACACTGCTCCAGATTGGAGAATCACTCCAAATAATGTAACTCTTATCCACCAACTGAGTGTTATCGTAGACCTCGAAGGTGTCGGCCTCGCTAACATCAATTATGAAATGATGCCAATTCTGTTGAGTCTATTTGCGAATCACTTTCCCGGGATTTTCGGGACGCTCTATGTCTTGAATTTTGGGTGGTTGCATTCAGGAATTTGGTCGATTGTTAAACGGGCTTTGTCGGCTGAAGCATGCAAGAAACTTCTTTTCTTAACCAAAGAGGAAATGTTGGAGTACTTTGATAGAGATTTGTTGCTGAGTGAACACGGCGGTACATGTACTGTCTCCAAATGTAGCGAATTGTTTGTACGGTATGGAAGCGACGAATCCCTCAAAAATGCATCTGTTCATATCCTCAAAACTGTCGAACTTGTACACAAAAATGTCGATATCGCCAAAGTGTTTCCCCATGATATTAGCCCACTCTCATTACTGCTTTCACCCTGCTCCATCATCAACACCACCATCTATTTTAAGTCTTCAAAACAAGCGATCTCTTCACACCCGCTCTCCCCTTTTGAAGCCATATAAATCGACCTCGGGCAGTATTCCCCCATCGCCATTCGCCACAGGGTCTGAATCCTTCTTTACCCCACTTATGCATCCCTCTCCATCAATGGAAGTGTGGTTTGATGCGCCAGAAGATATAACTTCGTTCCTCCTCAGCCCCGCAATGACACCCATGCAAACTCCTTCAATATATCCTACGTCCGCTTCGTCCACGGCCATCAAAGAAATTTGGTCTCCTGGAATGGTGCAAACGCTTGGATTGGCGGTCGTTCCTGGTTTGGAGCTTTTGGACTTGGAGTTGCCTGAGTCCGCGATGGGCGACGGGAGTAGCACTGTTGTTGAGGGTTGTGAACAAGATGATGAATGTATGCGCAGTCCTAGGAGCGATGTTCCACAAACTCCCCGGAGTATGTTTTTGGAGGATTCTGCAGGGAATAGTGATGGACGCTCGGTTGGGTATCCGAGAGAACGTGTTTCTTGGACAACAACTGGGGCGGCCGCTGTATGTGGGGAGTGTTCTTGCTGTAAAAATCGACGAGATGATGGTTCATCGATCGCTGTTCGGATTTGGGCGTTGGGAAAAGGTGTTGTCATGAGTCCTTGGAATTTGAGTTTGACATTGGCTCAGTTGATGGTGGATGCGTCTACTGGGGAATTATTTTGTCGAGAGTGCCGGCGGTCAAAAGCTGTTAAGAAGAGGGAGGTTGCTTCTGTGTCGAAGGGGGTAAAAGTCCTTGCGACTATTATTCTAGCGTCAAGTGCTATAGGAGCCTGTTGGAAGTATGCACGGTTTGCGCTGAGCGATAAAGATCGATTGACCAGGCTGGGCGGAAAGTTCATCACTGTGTTGGGGTGCATTGGTTTAGAAGGCGTTGCTGGTTCGGTTGTAGACTTGTGCTTCGGAAAAAATCCAAACATCAACAATACATAATCTCTGAAAACCTCTATTCAAGTGTTAGTGTCAGATTAAACCCTATATGCACCGACTTTCGGAAGATTGAGCCTGGTCTCTTCTGACTCTGAGTTCTGAAGGCGGATTTTAAGAGTTTTCAAGAGGATTCTCATTCCCCATTTTTTACGGAGGCATTTTATTGGGAATCAACAATCCATTTTAATTTAAAGTGCGAGTTTATCAAAGACGTATTTGTAAGAATGAGGAGAAAGCTGATTGTGGAAGGTAATAGCGGTAGCAATGGCCATTTGAGCGTTCGCGACTCCAGCTGCGTCAGCGGTAGATCCTGGAGCTACGGGAGCCATTCTTCCTAACGCATTCGTTGCATAATGTAACATTTCCCTGTTTTTGGCTTGTTCGTGGGAAAGAATCAACAAGGCGCGATACAGCTTTTTAGCAGATTCAATCTCAGCTTTCCAAATGTCGATTGATATTGCTGTCGCCCCCATTTCAAACTTGAGTTCAACATCCCGATCTGTGATTCCCATTCCAGCTGTCTCGAAACAAACGTTGGACACGATTTGTTCAAAGAATTCAATTCGATCTACAAATCTCTTCTGAGATACGGCAGATTCTCCCTTGATACTGATGTAAGCGAGATCTGTAAATAGATGGATCTCTTTCGCGGCTTTAAACATCATGAAGGGTGTTTCGTGAGGGAGGAGGATAGCTCAAGAGCGGTTCCGTCGCCATCTTTTCACGTGGAATACAGTTACACACATCTGCAGATCCTGCCAGATCTTTGAATAAACTCATTCTTATTGAATCTTTCGGCTTGTTTCAATAGGCTGCCGGGGTATCAGTTCGTGTTTGAGAATTGTCAACAAGAAACAAACTTGTCATACACACAAACTGATCCAACCATGTTCAGTGACGGTAACAGGCAGCTCGGATGTTTGTCACTGCCTAGGTCGCGCTCAAATGGCGCAGGAAGGAATTTTGCATTTCTTGCTTCCCCATGAGACCGCAGTAAGTCCATCTTGTGTATTTTTACGCCATCCTGACTAGTCTTGTACTCTCTAGTATATCATGTTCAAAGGCCCTAAAGAAGTGCATATTTTTACAGATCTTGCGTATGTGTCTATTCGAGGCGAAAATGCAATCAGCACACGACGATTCATTGATCGCATTGAGTACACTGAATCCATTATTTCGAACGTGTGCTTCGAGACTGCTGGAATGGGATTGACCGACCGCGATGTGGAGCTCAAGTTCCAGATTGGCGGCCATCATATAAGCATTGACATTTGGAAGAATGAGATTGAAGGGGCCAAACTCTTCTACAAAGCCTTGCTTGTTCTTTCCCATCTTCAGGCCAAAAATAAGGAACTGCTCAAGCTGAGTTTGGATGCTTTACCGCGTTTTTTGCCAGGGAAGTCAGAAGGGGTCGCATCTGGTGTAACTCAGTATGGTGAGGGAATCGCAAAAGAGCAGTTGGATCAAGCAGCTGGATTTAGTTATGCACGGACAGTTATTGCAACCGCGCAGTATTTGCAGAGTCAACTTATTCCGCGTTCGTATAGGGATGTTTTCGAGCAGTATTTATCGCTGTAATTTTTTCCTCTAATAAAATCCTATCTACACTGGCCAGGATGCGTGAAATGTGAAAATATATTACCTCCGTTAATAAAAGAAATGCCAATCCCATTCTGAAGAGATTCCCTTGTAAATCTAGCACCCACATTGATTGACGCACACCCATTTTCGTAAACAAAACGTCTTCAAATGAAATCCGCTAAAGAATTGGCAGTGTCGGGGAAGTCCTTATCACCTGCTCCTATTGAAACTCGCCCCTTAGAAGTGTGGAGCTTCTCCCTGATCACTCCAAAGTGAGTGGTCTCCATGTCCCTGGTGCTCTTCAAAAAGATAGACAATCTGTTGCCAAGAGTATCGGCAACATGTCGGCAATGGTGGTTAAAAATTTCGGTGTTCAATACGAAGAAAAGGACAAGAAATGTTTGTATAAATATAATCGCGGTTTTGGAGTTGAATAAGCTAAATGGACAAAATAACATAGACTTTGAGGCAAGAACGTTAACACACTCGAATCTAGGCCCTTGGCAAATGTTTTCTGTAACTTTCGTCTGCTTGGCGTCGGGGCTTGGATGTGGCTGGTGGGGAAATACATCTGCAAATGGTTGGGGAAGCATGATCACCGCCACGGCTATCATGTCCATTTGGCAAATCTCTGTTGCTGGTAGTTCCCATTCTATCACTCTGATAGTTTTTGAATCATATGCTTAATCTCACATTACAGTAATCTTGTCCGAGTTGATGACAATGCTACCCTTCATTGGCGGACTTGCGACCTACACTCGGGCCGCCTTCGGTCCATATGTTGGTTATATGATTGGCCAATGCGAGCTTGCCGAGTATACCATTTTTCTCGCCGGAAACCTGAATGGGTTGGCATCCAGTCTCAACCTTCTTGCTGGATGGAATCAAAAATTCATCCCTATTTGGTGGTTCATTATAATGACATTTTGCTTCGGTGTTCAAGTTGTCAAGAACAAGATATTTTTCATGTGTTTTGCGTTTCTGTGTTTCTGTGGTATAACGGTACGTTGAGGTCGCCAATATGGAAATTAATTACTAAATCCAACATCCTTTTAAGATTGTGCTTGCTTTCACTCTTCCTCAGATTTCCGTGGTCAACAGCGGAAAATGGGCACAGCGCGATTTTTTTGATGAGATGTTTAACGGAAACTCCACTATAGCTGCAGTTCCATACAACCAAATGGATGCAATGTTCCCACTCGGTTTCGCTGGAATTATTCACAGCATTCCTTATATGATGGGAGACTTCCAGGGTCTCGAGATCATTCCACTCATGGCAGAAGAAAGTGCGAACTTCATTCGGGATGGTCCGAAAGCAATGTTTGGAACTTCATTTTTGTTCATAACTTTGTATTGGCTGCTTGTACTGGTAGTTCCCAGTGTCCCGCCTGGATTGTTTGTCGAAATGGAGTATTGGTATCCCATGATCAACACGTTTTCCGGGTATATTGGTTTGGATGAGGAGAGCAGTTCGTTTTTTGCTATGGAAAATTGGGTTACCGCTGTCTATGTATGTGTATGGAATGTGCTTTCGTGTATTGAAATCGTTGTTTTGAATTCAAACAGCAAGCTTCAACGACGCTATCGCTCTTTTACGCATTCAGCCGGCTTTGCTTTGCGGTAAAAGAAATTAATCTGTATTTATTTAACAGCCTGAATTTTTTCAGCTCTCGCGTTCTGGTTTGATGCCCCAATTCCTATCTTTGACTGAGCTTCCATTCAAGAGTTAAGATTTTTTGATAGGCTTTGTTTCTGTCGGCAGGTTGTACTGAGCTAAAATGCAGAGGAACGCGTTGCTTGGGCGTCTTACCTGTTTGGCTGTTTGATGGCTCTCTTTTTCATTCTTATTCATACTTTGAACCCTCTGTTGGTGGATCACTGGCAGACATAACCAGTGCTCTGGGACCAGCAGGGTTTCTTTATTTGACACTCATGTATGGGTCGACGGCCATCTCATTTCTATACCTGCGATACAAGTTCCCAGATTTTAAGCGTCCGATAAAGTCCATGTTTGGAATTCCTTGTGCGGTTGTTGTCCTCGCGGTTTGTGGATTCACATTTGTGAGCATTCTGCTGAACCCAGACCACAATGTTGCGGTTGCTATTGTTGCTGGAAAGCTTGTTATCGGATTGATTCACATGTGGTTTCATCGCTAACCACTTGGTGATGAGCCCTGAAGGTATGCGAAGTCCTTAATCTTGTATCAGTTGTATGCCGTCTTTAATTAAGGACATATATATACAGAGGAAGCGATTCAAAAAGTGGAAGAAGATGCAATGGCGAAGTCTAAAGGATATATGCAGTCTGTGAACGTCGAAGAGGCGTGACAAATGGTTGAGCGTTACGGATACAGTACAATAATAAAGAGGGTTTCGCTGTCTTAACTCGAGAAAACGCAGACTAAGTAGTATCATATAGCCTGCATTTCAAGTGTCTATAGCTTGATAGCTCACAAGTTAAGTCCGATTTCAACCAGCCGCAAGTTGTTTCAGAAAATCTATTTCATTATTGAATTGGTTCATGATGGGAAAACTCCTCCGTCGATTCACTGGAAAGGCAACACCGGCTCCAACCGGCTCCACTCCAGACGGCAACTCCGTCTCTTCCGAAAAAGAGCAGCTGGAAACTAACACATGTCTTCAGGCTTCTTTCAACAGTCAAGAGAAGCTTGAGCAGCTACAGTCAGCGATCAAGCTACTCTTCACAAGGCCCACCAACCCACAGACTCAAGATCATAACTGTCAATGATGTATACAAGATGCATATGCTTCCGTCCCTCGCGACTGCTATCGACATTGAAAAAGCAAAAGGGTTTCCTTTGATTGTGCTTCTCCCTGGTGACTTTATCTCTCCGTCTTTGCTCTCATCGCTGGATAAAGGCTTCGGAATGATTGACGTTTTGAATCAGGTTGGGGTCGACTATGTCTGCTTTGGAAATGTGAGTATCGCACACTTGTTATTACATTACTCACCTTTTCTGAAAACCCACCACACTAGCATGAGGACGATGTGGATTTTGCGTCACTGAAGAGTCGTGTGGCGCAGAGTAACTTTGTGTGGGTGAATACAAACATCCCGGGGATCAAATTGCCTGAAGACGTATCTGATCGGGTATAACATGATTTAAGTATTAAATGCGTGTGGCGACTCTAACATCAGCTCAACAAAGGTCCCGCTATACTCTGTAGTTGATGTTTCAAGTAAGGAGGGCAAGCTGGCCCCAAAGAAAGTGGGGATATTGGGTCTCTGCACAGACGATCAACACTTGTACAAACCGGGACACTTTGGAGGTGCAACCATACTACCTGTAAACGGAACCGCCATGAAGTACGCAGAAATTCTAAAAGATTTGGACCTCGTCATCCCAATGACACATCAGGATATCCCCCTCGACCCGCAACCTTGCTTCCACGAACCTCTTCCCTCTCATTGTTGGAGGTCACGAACATGAGGCGTTCCTAGAAAACATCAAACGGCTCACAGCTGATAAAAACTGGAATCGATGCTGCCCAGTTTTCAGTCATTGATGTTGAGTGGTTTCCCGGTGTGTCTACGCCAACGGTGACCATTGCGTTGAAAGATACCAAGGATTATCAACCGAAAAAAACAAGTTCAAGAATCCGTCGATAAGCATCTACGTGCTGTAGAACTTCTGAAAGCCTCTGTCCTCTGTGAAATTCCAAAACACGTTATTCTATCCAGCAAACACGTTCGTAGACGTCCTTGCACGATGGGAATCTTTTTGTGCTCTGTGATTAGAGACTCCTTAAATACCGATTGCTGCATCATCAATGCAGGAACTTTTCGTGGAAACCGGAAGTATGGCGCCGAAGTGAAGACGTTCACGTACATGGATTTGGAGGCAGAAATGCCTTTCAACTCTGAAATTGCTCAATACCATCTTCCGGGACGTGTCATCAATGAGGTGTTGGCTTTCTCCAGGGCGCCCCGCATTGGAAAAACCACCAGTGGAAAAGGGTGGATATATGCAAAGTTGTGATGCGATTAAGTGGGACCCAGTTGAAAATAAGATTCTCGCCATTCGCGGGGAGCCGTTGGATTTGGATCGCTTGTACTCTGTAGCCATCTCTTATCAAACCGTGGCGGGATTGGATAACATCGAGGCCGCTGCTGAAGCATTTGGGAGTAGATCCAAATGTACCCAACGCAACTGGGAATCAAGAGTACGATTTTATTGGAGGAAAGGAGTTAATCGTATCTCACTTTTGTCTGGGCATCTGGCACTATATGCTTCTAGCCGAGTCCTTTGAACGATCGACAGAGATCGGCATGGTTACTTGACGCAAGAAGAAGTATATGACGCCTTCCAAAAACATTATCAGGAGATATGAAATTGAGTCAAGTTGTGGTGGACAACTTGTTTGCAATGGCTGACAAAACGGGGATGGAAAAATCACGCAAGA
Organism: Obelidium mucronatum; assembly: GCA_025765595.1. NCBI lineage: Eukaryota > Fungi > Chytridiomycota > Chytridiomycetes > Chytridiales > Chytriomycetaceae > Obelidium > Obelidium mucronatum. Next base: position 29,200 of record JAIVFH010000313.1, read on the forward strand.
CGAATACCTCAAATTAAAGTTATTCTGCATGGCTGAAATGGATTTCCATGGTCATGACAATGACGATGATGATCCAATGACTCCAGGTATTGTGGATGTTGAGAAACTTGAAAAAGAGCTGGAGCGTGGCACCGGCATCTACAATGATGCCGTCGCAGAATCCGTGATTGCTTCAATGGAGAAAGATGGGGCTCCACGTGGAATCAT